>LPNX010677323.1:3502-23880 GCA_001517045.1 Pseudotsuga menziesii | reverse complement strand
ATATGGAAGGCCAGGAGACAAGTGAGTCAGATCCATGTCAAGGAAAACTCCAAAAGGATTTGGATTTATGTACACATCCCGATGTATGCATTTTTAGAGGTCAACCCCGCGTATATACACGATAAAGGGTTTAAAGGTCATGTATAGCAATTTTCACATGTTTTTAGGGATGGTTTAGGAAACATCAAAGGACAAAAAATGGTCCAAGGGGTCTAAGGAGTCTGCAGAGGGACAAGGGAAGGCCATACAAGTGTGATTCACCTGGTATGGTAAAATATGCTATAGTAGATGCCCCCTAATGTGTGAGGTCAGAGGGGTCATACGATGGCCGAAATACATTGTAAGTCCATCCCAAAAGTGGAGTGATGAAGAATCCCAAATGGAAGACCAGCCACCCAATCAGCATAGTACAATGATACAACTCTACATATAACTATAAATACATATAGCAGTCCCAGATACATAAGAGTACAATGGCCATGAATAGGCATGATACAAAATATGACATAAGTGGTCATCGCCATGTACAATATACATAGATCAGAATATCCATGATGAAGATATAGAAAGGATCATGATCTCCATAATAGCTGGAAATGTCTAACACACACTGGAATCAAGTCACGAGAGCTGAAATTTCATGAACACTAGCACGATCAAGGAGGTAGCATATAAGAGATGCCACCAATCTGGAAGGTCTTCTACACAAACCGCTATGAGTACAAGTCCTACTATGTGAATAGAGGTGTCAAGGTCAAACATAGTAGTCCATCGTCTGATTACCGGTCATTGATGTATACCATTAATAGACATGAGATCACCCACAGATAATGATAATGGGAATCAAGGTACTAGAGTGCAAACTAACAAGTGTGAATAGGTGTGTTGAGGTTGAACACTTGAGAGGATCCATCAATCAGGGGACATTGATGTATTCCCAAAAATTGTCGATGGTGAGAGAACCTGCCACTGATGACTGCAAGTCTCAAGGCACTCAAAAATGACTCTAGATTCCAATCCCAGAATAAATGATCTGAAGTCGATGGGATGAAATCTGTTGGAAGGAGGGCATTAAGGCATCCCCCATCATCCAACATGAGGTACTCAGCAAAGTTGTATAATGTGGAAGGACTCAATCATAAGGTGTATGAACTAGTAACTGTACCAGGAATGGCCGACATGCAAAGTCAAGATAACTGAGGAATGGTCGACTTAGGTTTCAACTTCCTTCGAACAAGAGCATAACGGTGAATGGTGACTGAATAAAGGCAGCATAGACTCGATATACAAAACTGGGACATCTCTGCGACATAGGAGGCATCAACAGAGGCTCCATGGGGACTGGAAGCTTAACCAGTCGGTGGAGATAAACTCAGATAAACGAGTACAGCTCCTAAAGTCAAACTATAAACCCAACCAGTGAATGTGATATACAGTGCTCTGTTTGAAGGCGACATGACTCGACAGCTGCCAAATATAACATCTTTCCTTGTCCGGATTTTTGGTTTTTTAATTCTTTTTTTGGAATTTTTCAAATATTTAAAAATCTTCAAAAAGAATAAAACTACTTTATAGTTACAGACTAGGAGGAGACGAGTGTCATAATGGGCAAACAAACTAGTTCCAAGCAGTGGAACATACATATTCTCAATGCAAGGATACATGTGTAGGATAGCGACACTTGGGGGAAAGTCCCCTCCTGGTAAAAATAGGGAATCAAGCTACAAAGGATATATAAAACGGCTTTGCATGGCTAGACATGAGACAAGCTCAGGAAATATGGTTGAAACTCAATGTCAGGGAAGCCGGCGTAAGGCTCAATAATGCAGGCTAAGTTCATGATAATGCAATTACAATTTGACATAAGGGAGTCCTGAGGGAAATAGGCCAGCAAAATATCAAGAGGAGTATGAGGCTCTTGCGAAATGTCATGGCAATACTATACAATGGACTCCCACACCCTAAGGGACAAAATGTCAGCATGGGCACCAAATGCAGATAAGGCACTAACTAGGGTACCCATGTAAGGTCAAGCTCTACCATTCACATAATGCCACTTCTAAAACAACAAGAAGGTTCCGTGACATAATAGAATGGGTTCGTACCTAAGGCTATAATGAAACGGTCATAAGTTCATGCAAAATGCAATCGGAGGTGATCCTAACCTATATGTCATTTTAAACATCATACCTATAATGGGCACGAACAGGTCAAAGCAACGGTCAAAATGATGCTCAAAATGGTCTTCTACATCATAAATTAGTCCAAAAACGGTCCAAAAGGATTAGAAATGGTACAAACTATAGAAAAGGGGGTAAAAATTTTCAAAAATTTGAAAAATTTCTATAAATAGTAAAAAATTCAAAACATTATATAACATTTGAAATTTTTACCCAATTGAGCTCAGAACTTCAACAGCGAATTCCAAGAGATCCAGCCGGCAAAATCCACTACCGTTTTTTCCAAGTACTTACCCATGCTCTACTCTTTCATTTTGATGCAAATTTTATCAATTTCCATTGTGTATTTAGGATTCTAGGCCCATCTTAAATGCACACCTCGGCCCATGCAGAAATCGAGGGTTTTTCCGCGTATAGGGTTGGATATATGCGGAAAATGCCCTCAAAGTCGCGTATGCGGCCGCGCTCAATGATTATTAAGTATTCTAATGGATCAAACTCAAATTTTATGTGAAGGATGGTTCTAGAATGGAGAGAACGTGAGCATGGTGATGTAGAAGGGGTAGTAAGGGAAGATCTAATGGCTCAACAAGCTTTGCGGTCATGCGGGCTCTACAAGTTTTGGTGTCTTGGTGGTATATGGGCCAAACCAAGACTGCTGCAAATGCTAGTAGACTACTAGGATCCCGACTCAAAGTCATTTCAGATAGACGGGATGTCCCTCACCATAGAAGTGGAGGACATATACTTTATTACTTGACTTTCGCGACGAGGGGAAGTGGTGAACCTATGATCTCGTGGGCCCGGAGGTGGCCTGACTATAGATGAGTACATTGTGATGTACTACTATCTGGACATGGAGAAGGTGGGGAGTCAGATCCCAACTAAATCCATACAGGTGCTAGGCCTAAAGGCCATTCTACTGACACTGGGCAAGATAGTGGAGGTAGCCTCACTCCACCAGGCCTCACAGCCATTGATTTTCTATGCCATGGAGTGCATGAGGCCCACAGTTTATGACTGGAGTACGACATTGTTGAGCAACATGAAACAATAGCTCAGGGACTGCAAGATGGGAAGGGTGCGAAACTTCGGTTTCAGCAGCATACTAAGCACGTTCTTCTTGGAGCGTGCTCCAGGATTGAGCCTTAGAGTTGACATTCCTCTACACGGGGTTCGAGATCTGGTCCAATGGCATTGGGAGGATGCGATGTGTAGACTGGGTGGAGGTAGGGTGTCCAACCCCTATCCAGTTGATTTCTTTTCATGGTGGCTACGACAGATAGTTTCCATCAATGACTACCCCTATGCAGGGATATATTTTCGGGGAGACCCAGACATGCCGCTACCACCAAGATCAACATACGGTGACATTGGTAACGAATCTCAACCCTCTTTTAAAAAAATTTGAGTTATTTAATTTTTGTGTTTTTTTATTATGTGGAATCAAAAGACATGTTTTTGGGTGATAATACATAGTGAAATCTACCATATGCATGCAGATGTGGGACCACGGTGGCCTGGAGGCTTCCCTTGTCATAGATGGAGAGGAAGAGGAGACAACATCACGGGTGTGGATGCGGAGCGGACGCTCCAAAGCATTCATACCAACTTCATGAGACTGACACATAGAGTACCCATGGCACAAGTTGAGGACTTTCCTGAGGCCATGTAGTGCTAGGTGGTGGGTGTACCACAAGCATGGGTGCGGCTATTTAGAAGGCTAGCTAGAGTCATGGTGACATTCCACGATCACAACCCCCCTCCTCCTCCACGGGCTTAGATACCTGGGAGTGATAGATTTTGTACTACCATGTATTATATTTTGGTGGCTCGAGAGCCCCAGTTTTGTATTATGACACTATGTATTACCACATTTTGGATGTTTATAAAAAATTTTATGATGATCAATTTATTTATTTACATGTGTAAAAATTTATGTTTGTGATGACCTTATTGTGTATGAAAAAAATTCCAATCTAACACGTAGTTAGCATATGAGTCAGCAACTTGATTATTAGTTCTTGAAACATGTATGTATGTTATATTGTCAAATTGCCATTCTAACAATCTCACACGTAAGAATCTTCTTAATAATGTCGGATCTCTAACATGGTACAAACCATTAAGCTGTGAGACTAATAACTCTGAATCAAGTCGTACCTCAAGAGAGAGAACACCATGTGAAATGGCATCCCATAGAAGCCCAATAATGGCACTATACTCAACAACATTGTTTGAAGAGGGCCATAAACATACACCTCCTGAAGACAATACCTGACCCATAGGAGTATAAATGACCCAAGCAGCAAAAGATGAGTGTTGAGTGTGACGGCTTGCACCATCCACGAATCCTATGAAGGTGAAAGATTCCATTGACATCTGCCAAAAGAAATGGAAACTAATCACAAACTCGATCACCATAATAAAAATACCTACCTATGCAAAATTGTACAATAATATACAATAACTAGCCTTAGCTGAACATCATGCATAGTACTTTTTGAGATAGAGCCCATTTCTAGGCTCCGCCAAGGCCTTTCCCTCATAATCCACTAACTCATAAGCACCCTTCTCTAACACATGTTTAACAACGTAAGGACCACGCCACATGGGGTTAAAATTTCCTCCCCCAAAGGGTTATTTTGGTTGATCCCACAAAAGGACCAAGTCTCCCTCACTAAACCTCCTTGGATGGACAGACTTATCGTATTGGACCTTAACGCAACGTTTATTCACTTCTAGAGCCACCAAGGCATCTCGGCGCTACTCATCAAGTTGCTCTAGGTGGACCAAACGTTCCTCCAATGGCGAAGTGTCTGGTAAAAGCTCTATGGCTAGCTTCAAAGAAGGAATCTAGCACTCAACCGGTAATACCGACTCCACTCCATGTACAAGCTGATATGGAGAAAAACCTGTGGCAGTTTTAACAGTGGTTCTATAAGCCCACAAAGTAGGATATAACATAATGTGCCAATTAGTCTTGCTTTGTGCGATGGTTCATTGGAGAATGGATTTGAGTGATTTGTTCACTGCTTCTACCTGTCCATTCACTTGAGGGTAATAAGAGGAGGAATTCTCCTGCTTATATCCTAACTTCGATGCCAACTCTTCCATCATATGATTCTGAAAGTGCGAGCCATGGTCGGTGACAAGATCCTTCGGAATACCGAACCGAGTAATAATCTGGTTGAATATGAAGTGCGTGGTTGTCTCACTGTTGGATTTAACTGTAGGCATGGCCTCATCCCATTTCGTGAAGTAGTCAACATCTACTATGATATGATGATGCCCCCCAGCTGAAGCTGGGTTGCAATCCATAAAAACAAGCCCCCACTTAGTGAAGGGACCGGCGATGATGATGGGATGTAACGGGGCAAGTCGCGAGCGCATATTCCATGCAAACACCTAGCAAGGGTGGCACTTCTTGACTGCATCTACACAATCTTTAAATATCGATGGCTAGAAATAACTCGCTCTCAATATTTTTTGGGTTGTAGAAAGCCCGAATAAATGACCACTACACGCCCCTCTATGACAATCATTCAGCACAACCTCAGCCTCCTCATGAGTTAGACAACGATGTAAAATGGAATCTACTCCACAGTGGTACAAGGTATTATCCACTATGAGGTAATTCTTGGATACATGACGTAATCATCGTCGTTCATGCTGTGAGAGGTGAGTGGGGACCTTCAATGTTTGTAAATATATAATAATATCCCCATGCCATGGGTCTAAAGTTGAGATTAAGAAGATGTGCTCATCAATAAACGTATCTTCACAAACCATCTCCTCAGCTTCGCTTTGGAAATCTGATATAAGCTCCGCAAAAAATTAACAATTTCTTCGATTTTGCCGAAACAAACTCGAGGTCGAATTCTTGCAAGATGACAATCCATTTATTATACTTTCCCCCAATCATCCTTCGAGTGAGCACGAATTGAAATGGATTGACATGGGCCACAACCAAGGTCTGGTGAAGGAGAATATAATGTCTCAACTGTTGAACCGCATGTACGATAGCTAAGGCAAGCTTCTCAACATGGGAATAATGGATCTCCGTGTCAATAAGATTCCGGCTTAGATAGTATATGACATGCTCTTGGAGCTCCTCATCCTCTTGAACCAAACCCATACCAATCGTCTCCATGGACGCAGCCACATAAAGTAGAAAATCACGGCTATATTCTAGGGGACTAATCACCGGAGCCGATGCTAGGGCTCGCTTAAGCGCATCAAAGGACTCCTGGGATCACTCATCCCAACAAAAGGCGGTGTCCTTTTTCAATAGACGCATAAAGCCACTAGTAAAATTGGCAAAGTTGACAATGAATCTCCGTAAGAAGTTTTCCATGCCTTGCAAACATTGAAGATGTCTAATGTTCCTCGGGGGAGACAACTAAAGTATTTCCTCAACCTTCAAAGGGTCGACTCTTATACCCTCCATGGAAACAATGAACCCTAATAAGCGACCAGAATTCACGCAAAAGATGCACTTGTGAGGATTTAACCTGACCAAATAATGGCGGCACCTTTCAAATACTAATCTCAAATGATAGGAATGACGCATTCTCATACGAGAATGAGCTACAAGGTCATCCAAAAATACTTCGATAATTGATTTGAGATCATGGAAGATCAAGGTCATAGCCTGCTGAAAAGTGGCTCCGGTGTTCTTAAGGCCAAAAGGCATTTTCCAATATGCAAAGGTTCCCCAAGGACAAATAAATGCAGTCTTATGTTGGTCCTCAGGTTTTATTTGTATCTAATTGTATCCGAAAAAGTCATCCATAAAAGAAAATACCTCGCTACCCGTGCACTCATCCAATATTTGATCTATAAATGGTGTGGGGAAATTATCTTTAGGACAGGCACGATTCAAGTCATGGAAATCAGTGCATATACGGATCACTCCCTAATTATTATCTACCAGAATAGGATTTGAAACCCACTCCATCAAGGGAACATGATAGATAAAACCGGCTTTCAATAGTTTCTCTATCTCTGCCTTAATCGTGGGTGCTTTCCTAGGATTCACTGCATGCAAGCGTTTTCGAACAGGCTTAGAATTGGGATAAGTTTTAATCTCATGTTCAACAATGCGAGGGTCGATACCTGGAATTTCATCATAAGACCAAGCAAAGATATCATGAAATTCTTTAAACAGCTTGGTGTATTCTTGAATCTCAGCATGGGAACATTCTGCCCCAATATAGACATTCTCAATCCTTCCAGGATCGCGAGAGATATTGATAGGAATGGTATGAGATATATTCACCATGTTCCCATCATCCATCCGACCAGGAGAGCTTAATGGAACCATGGTACTATGAATTCTCTCACTAAGAACCTCCCTAAATTCCTCACTCTCCAAGCGGTCAAGCTTGGGAATAAAATAAGATCTATGATGCAACTCTTCCCAAGGTGTCTCAACCCTTGACATGGCCTCAATAATCGCTTCATCTAAAGGAAAAACACTATCAAAGTAGTCATGCATGTGAGAAGACTAAATTACCCATGCAGGTAGCACATATGGGTCCTCCTCCTCCTTCTGCGAAGAGGAAGGAATAGGCTCTGCAACACATCCAAGATTATCTTGATAAGATACCATAGTTGTAGGCAACGTCACATCCATCACAATGGGCTCACTTGAAATATTCAGTGTGGGAAGAATCCAAGGATCTTCCATATGACTCATGCGAAAAGACACCGATCTCACAGATGTCGAAGCCTCACCGAAACTAGACCCTATCATAAGGACAGGTGCAGGACAACTAAATATTCCCATAAGGGATGGATACATCCCCACACCCACACTCCCAGTTGTTGGCTGAGAGTGCTGAACAATGAGGATCGAAGCTCCCAAAGATGCGGTAACCAGCAGATTCTTAAATGACGTTTGATTAATCGTAACTATCTTCCCATTAAATGGAAAGCATACAATGCAAAATAGTGAAGAAGCTACGGCTTGCATACTGTACATCCAATTCCTACCCAGCAAGAAATTATAGTCAAGGGGCACATCAACCACCTCAAACTCTATCGCAATGGTCTTTCCTCCCAAATAGACCTTAAGGGAAGGAAGGATCCCATGCAACCTAAATGATCTCCCATCAAACGCGGTCAACATGGTACCAGATTTAGATAACTCAGGGGAACCTAAACCCTTCCAACATGATGAAGACATCACAGAAGCAGCAACGCCTTCGTCAAACATAGTGCACTTGATGGTCATGTTAAGACATTCTACATGAAATAAAAGAGACACATAGTAAGGAAAGTGAGGATGAAGTCCTATGGTTTCAAATTTAATCACAGAGGAATAATTATCATCATTCACACCAAGGGAACAAAGAAAAGAATTCCTTTGTGAAGGACAACTCTGAAGTACTTCTAGTGCAGACATCGCATAAGGAGTGTGGCCCAAATCCTCGACAACAGAATAGTTCTGGGAAACTTGGGCATTAGGATTGTGCCCCGAACACTTAAGGACTCCCTTAGGAATGCGAGGTGCAACTTCATGTTTATCCACAGGTTTTTCAATACGCAGAGGAGTCCTTGGTGGATCAGGTTCCTTTCCTGGGTTGGGTTGTGACGAACCATAGTCCTTCGAATGGGTCACAACCTTTATAGCACGCACCATGTTAATGCAACCATGACCACTACCCTCCAGCGGATCTTGATCACCACCAAACTGATCATGGGTCCTCGAGTTCATGTTTTGATTGTGAGGTAAAGGGTTGGTCAACACAACTGGGCCCTGCGCTAAGAATCTTGAGGCTTCATCGATACGAGGGCACAAGTAAGTGAGGTGATCATCCTTACACAAATTGCAAGGAAACTTAACCTTATGTTTAGATTGCTTGTCCCCCCCCAGCATTTCGGGCATTCTTGTCATTAGCATTTTCATTCTTATTCCCACCCTTACAATTGTTCGTACCCTTATTTTTATTCCTTCTGGGTTTCTGGCTACCCTTTTGATCCAACAATTGCATCGAAAGCACATTCACTGTTTGGGTGGGTTGAGATGAATCCGTGGCTTGTCCCAAAGCAGATTGGTTGATTGACAATTGACTAACCTGTTTCACAACCAAATCTACAGGTTTAGAACTTACACAACCAACAATGCCATCGGCATGTGGTCCAGGTTTAATTTTGGGGTCGAGACTAGAACAAGGAGCATTGGGAATGATCTCATATAACAAACCGGATTGAGCATAAATCAAATCCAGTTCCTGTGCCCTAAAAATGGCTTGTTCCTCATTTTGCACTCTGGATGTAGAAACATCCTTCGCTATATAAGGCAATAACAACTTAAGGAACCATTCGAAGAGGAATTCCGACGGTATAAAGGCTTTAATCAACCTCTTCCATCTACACCACTCTTGGATATGGTCCAAGATATGCATGGCTTTATCCTGTCAAAATGTCAACAAGAGTTCCGTACCAAAGTCATAACGCACTGGTAGCTGGAAGTGGTTAAGAAAATTCATCGCTAGGTCATCTAACAAAGCGAATGACCCCCTAGGTAACTCTATATACCATTTCTCGGCAGGCCCTGTAAGGGTGCGTTGAAACAACCTTAAACGGATCGAATCTTCGTGTAAGGAATTTGAAGAGCACCATAGGTGAAACGTTGTAACATGTTTGCTCGGATCCTCTCCAGGTTTTCCCTCAAATTTGGGTATGTCCAAGAGAAGCTTAGTAGGGACAGCCGGCCAAGTCGGTTCATGAGATACATGATCGTTCATCAATCTCGACAAGTCAGGAAGATTTAGTGTTGTGAGGAAAGGGAGCCTAGGATGAGCAGGTCGATGCACCACTCCCTGATAGTTTTGATTCACATAGGTCTTATTACCATGACCACCATGGCCTTGACCATAGTGCCCTCCTCACGTTTGACCCATGTAGGGTGGCATGGAAGCACCATAATGTGGTGTACCTTGACTATGTGGGGCTACAAAGCCATAATTAAGAGAGTAAGCGGGTTGTTAATACCCGTACCCATAAGGTGAATAACCTTGTCCATGCTACGTCCCATAATAAGGTCCGTAATTCATCCCATGAGATGTCCCATGAGACACTTCATAAGTAGGAATATACGCTCTGAAAGTAGGAATATACACTCCGAAAGTAGGAATATATGCTCCGAAATTAGTAACATGACCTCTAAAAGTATGAACATGACCTCCTAAAAAAATGGATGGTACTTGAACCTGAGGCACAACTGGTCGAGAAACAGTAGTATGGACATGACTCATAGCAACATTTTGGCCTAAAGGACCACGTGAATGAGGTGGAGGAACAACATTCGAAGAACAAGGAACTGAGGATGAAGGGATCTGTGAAACTATGTACGTGGTGTTCCCTATAGTCACTCGTCTTGGATCTGGTATCCTAATAGGATCACTAACCCTAGGCCTAGCAGGAATATGTGATGTAGCTTCCACCGCCGGGATGGAAGGTGCAATGTGACTTGTGCTCCCAAACCTCTCCGCATGGTAAGGAATAGGAGTGCCCCTGGGCATAGTGTTAGGATCAAACTCTAACTCGACATGAAATGCCAAATAATGTGTGGGCATACTAGACATACCATAACTACCATAACTAGTGCTCGTGGGCTCATAATAAGTCTCGTCTTCTGGCATGCCATACCGGCTATGCGTCAATGGGGGATCAACACTAGAGTAAGTAGGTTTATCATGAAAAGTACCTATCTCAGAAATTATAGGACCTAACTCAGTCATATCAGGTGAAGGATCATAGTTAGGAGTAAACTCCCCATCTTCCACTTGAATGGGAGAGGGTGGCTTAGGAATACCTTCTTCATGGTCTCCCATTGTGTGTGAATCAATGTGCGAAGTAGTCCGCCTAAATCATCTATTTCTCTCTCCCAAAGGAGGAGGAGATGTAGAAGGCAGAATTCCTACTAACCGATGAGAATGGCAAGGAGCCGCACCTTAATCCACAATGACTCAAAAAATGTAAAAAACTCTCTAATTACGCAAACCCTAGGCAAGCTAACATGCATAGAGCATACACCAATAAAATCTAAAGCCAATCACAAGTAATCAAGGGTAGGATAAATGAGCTCCCGAATGAAGCAGGTATGTCTTTCCTAGGAGAGGCTTGAGACTCCCATACACAACAAGCAGAGGTACATAACCAATTATTGTGGCCCTCAGCTTCAACGCATAAAGTGACTGTGTTGTCCGACCCCAACCTAGCCGGGACACCCACAGCATAACCCCTGCAAAGTACCCCCTTGATATCCTAGGTAAGGCAAATAAGGTCACCTCAATATAATCAATGCTCAGGTGGACAGTCGCAGGAGGGATTGATCGTATGGGCAGGGTAGCAAATCCCGAAACTCCCGAAAGAGCCCCCAAATACGAATACAATCCTGGAAATATCTCCGGTGCTACTCAGTTATGACTAGGGGTCATCCCAATCAATAAACGCTGACACTGCCTCGTGCTTAACTCCCTTTTGAGAGGAGGATCCTAAGAAACACCAATTATACTAAGGAATTTCACACTCTCACCTGGACAGACACATACATGTTGTTGTTTAGTGGTCTTGGAGAATTTACTCACAGTGAACTATTCCAACACCCTAAAACCTAATCTTGTTGGTGAACCCTATCAAATAAAATAGTGTAGTTCATTTTAATTAAGCGTTGATTTTAATTTGCTTTATTACTCAAAAAAGGTAGATGACCGTGCAACCAATGGTGTTATGACGCAACATGAAGCAAAATGCACACCTAACAATCAATGCAAATGCATTGTGTCCATGAAAAATAGGGTATGCTAGTACGTGAAATGCAAAATTTTCTTCAAATGATAAATACAAAATTTTCCTATATGAAATCCTGACTAATACTTCAAAGCAAATCTAGTGCAAGTACTATGCAAAATGCAAGATGCAATGCATAATTATAATCAAATATTTTTTGGATTTTTTGAAATAAAAATGAGATACTAAAGCAAAAGAATGATTCTACAACCCCCAGACTCTGCAAGCACAATCATGCAGCACCCAAGCAAAGTACTAAGGTAAAAGAAATCTAATGCACTAATCCCAAAACAAAAAGTCAAAAATGCAATGACAAGAACATTCTTCAAAAAAAGAAATTTTACCCTTAAAAAAAGCATCTTTGGTCAGGAACAAAGGTGTATACCGACTCTAGCAGTATCAAAGGAGACTCAGCAATCATCAAAATTTACCTAGCAACAATCAATATTCGTTAAGAAGGCCAAACTAAGGGCATACACGACTGTTCACATTAAACCCGCATGTGTACGCGGATATAGCAGTCAAAACCATGTATATACATGACTGTGAGTTCAAAACTCTCGTACAGGAAGAAAAGTGCATAAAAATAAAGGCAAACAGATAAGCTGAGACAAACTTCACACCAATCAGACACTACCAGGATAACATGCCCCCAGACCCGACACAAAAACAAAGAAAAAGAGCAATTCAAAGTCATTGAATGCCGATAGAAAACCCCCAAAGGACAACTACTAGGAACTCCCCAATGGAGTCGCCAATTCTGTTACGGAGAGAAATTCCTATGGCTTGGGGTACCACAACAGACAGCTTGACTCCAAAAATTAATCCTTTCCAATATGCAAGAGAAATCAAATATCTAACACCAAAGGATCAAAACTCGTACCTTATTCCAGACGGTTGAAGTAGATCCCCATTGAGCCTTCCAACTTCAGCTTGAATTGATGAATCACTTCCTCAACAATAAGTAAACAAGACAAGCATACTATATATATTGGTGTTAGATATACACTAGCATATATAATCAATAACGTATAAGCATTTGAAATCATCCATGGATAAAATATTCATTCAAACATACATTATTGGACAGGAAAATATATTTCTATTAATATAAAATCAGAGATTACAATGAATACAACCTCTGTCGGTACGTCTGCAAATCAGAGAAACTAAATCCCCCACTTGGGCCTCCACCACCTCAATCCTCCATCTCTCGATAGCAAGCTCACAAGCAAAAGGCAAGCTTGGGAAGAACACTAAAGTGCTCCAAGGGACAAAGGGATGCAGACTCAAGCACAAGTTCCACCAACAATGGACTATAGTTTCTTTGCTCTCAATTCTCTTATGCCTTCAATGTATCCAAAGGGTTCCTTATATAGCTTTTCAATGGGGTAATGAAAGGTCGAATTCGAGCGATCTCAAGGCATATGGAAGGCCAGGAGACAAGTGAGTCAGATCCATGTCAAGGAAAACTCCAAAAGGATTTGGATTTATGTACACATCCCGATGTATGCATTTTTAGAGGTCAAACCCGCGTATATACACGATAAAGGGTTTAAAAGTCATGTATAGCAATTTTCACATGTTTTTAGGGATGGTCTAGGAAACATCAAAGGACAAAAAATGGTCCAAGGGGTCTAAGGAGTTTTCAGAGGGACAAGGGAAGGCCATACAAGTGTGATCCACCTAGTGTGGTAAAATCTGCTATAACAAGAAGCGAGTTCGACTTCCATGATTGAGAATAAATAATAATAATATATCTATAGATGATGATAAAATATTACAATGAGGCTCGCGTTTATAAGTCTTGAGCATGCATAGTGAAGGGTTACGCCCTTTCACCTTAGTAAATAATAATTTATTTATTTATAATTAATAATATCATTTAAATATTCACAACATTGCCTTCCCCTTGGGAAAACGTTTTTCCTCAAAGCTTGATTTTTCTAATGTCGTCCTTCATTATTATTTTGTGTCGGTATTAGAATTAGACGAGAATTATTTTGAAGAGACTTGCACTTCCTTTTCATTGATGATTTTGCACTATATTCTCTCCATGTTCCTAGATTTATGGCTTGGGGTCCAGTCATCACCGCATCGATGACATGTGTCTTTCTTCTTTTTTAATTCTCAAAGTAACTGTTAGAAGTTTTTGACCTATTTTCAATTTCATAGGAATATTATTAAGGTTTGTGGAATTGATGACCGAGTGACCAATTATTTTCACAATATCTACATTGTGTGTCTTTTTCTTGTCGATAATGGTTATCACCTATTGTTTTTATTCCTTCCAATTTGCATTCTGTGGATTTTGCTTAATGTCTTGACACTTCTATGGTAGATATGTCATGCATATTTAATTATATTTGGACGTATGGTTTAAGACCTCCTAAATAGGTTTCAAGTCTTTGTATGTCAGAAAACCCAAATACTCGTGTCTATGGGGATTCCCACTGATTTGTGAACTACTCAATGCTTCTGACTTGTTGTAATATGGTAAGTTTACTGAAAAATTCATCTTCTATGATTCCTTGAAACCTATTAAGAAAATCATTTTTGAACAAGTTTGAGGTGTAGGAAAAATTGTCTCTCTTCCACCATAAGTACCAATTATAAGCGTACCCTTCCATATGCATTGACACATATTTCACCTTCTCCTCATCAGATTGAATATTGTAGATGTCGAAGTACTCTTCTGGTTTGTTTACCCAGGAAATGCATTGGTGTTCACTTCCATTTTATTTCAACAACTCTATTTTTTCCTTAGGGGGGTACACTATGTAAGGATGATATTGGTTTCCTTTTTCTTCACTGTTTGATGGTGGCTCGGAGCTATTGGAAAATGCAACCGACATATTTGAACTACTTTGTTGTTGGAGTTGATTTTTATCCTTTTATTTCTCTACTATCTTACTGATAGCATCTATTTTGTTGTTTAATCATGCCTCCATATATGGTAGTAATTTTGTTTCTATCTCGTATTTAAGTGTCGCATTGTTAATTTTTATTTCTTTTTGCAATTCTTCTTTATTCTTGGTGAGTGTTTCCTGTTTGGAAACATGAAATGAGGCATCTAACATCTATGGACTACTAACATGGTGTTAAAATTGTTGTTCCATTAAGATCTTCAAGCAATGAGTCAAATATTATTGGTGCAATAAAAAGAGAATGAAGATACACACTGAACAAATCAAACCACACAGGAAATGGATGAGTATATCTCATATAATTACAGTATCATTGTCCTTAAAGAAACTGGTGTTACAATAGTTTACATAAGGAAAATAATTTGAATCATTAGGGATGAATTTGAATCTCCCCATTGGATGTGACTGTATCTGACCAACTAGCTAACTAATAGTGTCTCAATCAATATCAGAGTCCAAGTGGTTAACTCCAGATGTCTAATCAAGTTACACAATCAATAATAAATAGTTAACTCAGACTAACTAAGGTGGTAGGTGAGCAAAGGCACCTTATCCACATGTAGCTATGTGTAACTAGCACTAACTAAGATGATTATGATTAATTGATTGTAACTGGAAATTAACTAAGCTTAACTAGATCCAACTCCAACTAACTAAATGAGGTTGGTGTCGAGACTCCTGGTGGGTCCTAAAATGTAGGGATTGACCTAGGAGGCACCTAAACCGATGCATGCAAGTGTAGTCAGTGGCAGTTAGCCTCTATCGGTGTTCCTAACACTCTAGTGACTGGTACATGTAGCCCCATTAGGCCAAGTGTACCCAATGGTACTAGTGGACCCAAATAATTAAATAAAACTCCTAATTTAGGCTATAATAATATAAAAGACAGTTTGGTCAAGGGAGGATTAATAATCCTAACTTGGACAACTGTGGGTCCTAGAAACAAGGCCATAAGTCACCCATATACAATCTAAAAGATAAAAATGATGATTAATACAACTGAGGTAATAGGGGAAAACCTCATGGGAAAACCCCCCTCAAAATAAGTAGAAATAGGAAAATGCAAGCTATCTTTAAAACAAAGAAGCTTCCTCCTTAGAAAAATAACTTAAACAAAAAACTGCTACAAAATTGCATCTCTATGCAGTAGCATGGTCCATCTGTGCAGCAGCATCCTGAAGTTGTTCATGTGAACCTCTCAATGTTCTTTTGAATTGATGACTCTGTATGTTTCCTCTGAATGGTGAAGGTAGAGACTGATTAAGTTTCTTCTTCTGTGGGACATATAGTTGATCATTCACCATCATAAAGTAGCACCGACCTAGAACTTTGTTGTACCACTCTATAGGGAGTGAATTTGTGAGAGATAGAGCAACATGTTCATTATGATACTGGGACCTAGTTATTCTTCTATCTTCTAGATGTCCACCACCTCTTCCAGTTGCATCTAGGAGCTTTTGAGCCCATCTAAGCTTAGGCTTCTGATTTGGAATGGATACTGGATCTGGATCTAGAATATCATGAGATTCAGTCTCAATAATAGGATCATGCTAGATTTGATCTTCTTCACATGAATCTAAAACCTGTAGCAAATAATCATCATCAAAAATGGGTGGAGAAATGGTTATACCTTCATGTGCTGCTGATGGTGGTGTGTCATACAACTGATCTTCTTCAAACTGAACACTCCTTTGAATGAAGCATATTTTGGTTGCAACCTCCATCAATTTGTAATATTTTTCATATTTTGCATATCCCAACAGAATGCATTCGCTACTTTGGGTTTGGAAGGCCTTCCTCTTGTTAAGTGGTATTCTGGTCCAAGCATTGGAACCAAAAACTAACAGATGAGAGACATTGGTATTATTCCCATGCAGTGCTTCAGATGGAGTGGCCCCAACCACTAATTTGTGAGGCACTCTATTATGCAAATACGAAGCACAGTTTACAACTTCAGCCCAAAGAGGAGGGAGATGTTTGGCATGGAGAAGGCATGTTTCCATCTCCTTCAGTGATTTGTTTTTCCTCTCAGCCACACCATTCTACTGTGGTGTGTATGGAAATGAGTGTTCCATTCAAATCCCCTCTGATTCACAAAAATTCTAGAAGTCTCCTTTGACATACTCTCCTCCTTTATTAGATATTATAGACTTGATATTCTTATTGAAAATATTCTCAACCATAGCCTTAAAAACTTAAAAGTCTAAAAAAAATCTGATTTTTGTTTCATGAAGTAGATCCAGTGGTACATAGAACAATCATCAATAAAGGTGAGGAAATACCTGCAACCATTAATGGAGTTTGTGAGCATAGCTCCAGCTACATCACTGTGTATCAAATCAAGTATAGATGCAACTCTATGTGCCTTCCCAACATGATACCTCTTGTCTGGATGCTTACCTACCAAGAAACCAGCACATACTCCATTGAAATTTTGGATGGAAGGAAAACCTTCAACCATTTTATCATTGTGGAGTTGTTGGAGATATTTGAAATTGAGATGGCCAAATATCTCATGCCAAATCTTGTTGGTGTTGTTAGTATGAGACAATAAAGTTGTAGGAGGAGAGACGGGTAAAAAATGTGAGCACTCATAAGCTTTAGTAGAGTGATTTGAAATACCTTTCGCTATTGTTGTCCAGTGGATTTTTCTGTAATCTCAATTGTATCTGAATCGAATGTAACTCTCTTGGGACAGCATGTATGAGTCATCTAATAAACAGACAACAGATTAGCTACAAGGGAGGGCACATATAGGACATTCCTGAACTCACCATGCTTCTCTTTGACTAATCCCCTTCCTTCTGTTGGAAGCTAGGAATAATCTCCCATGTGAATATTAGGCCCCTTTGACAATGTGAGGGCCAAGAAGGATTCTTTGGAGGAAACCATGTGGTTGGATGATCCAGAATCAATTATGTATGTTGTAACATGAGTAAGGCTAGATTTCAAAGCATGGCACCTTTCATCATATTCTGTATGTGGTTCTTCATCAACCTTCTTTGCTCCATGTTGGAGAGCAATGTTATGCTGCTTGAGGAGAGATGATAGATGATCAATATACTTCTTCATACAATGATCTTCAGGATTGAAACCCTTTGCACAATAGGGACATAACTTCTTTTCAAACTTCTTCTTCTTAGATTCGGAGGCTCCTTCGGAAGTCTGGTGATTTTGCTTAGGCTTCGAATCAGTTTCTTTGGGTTCCCTTTTCTTTGATTTTCCTTTGTCTTTCACTTTTGAAGAGTCTCACTAGGATAGATTGATCCTTGGAGATCTTGATGACTCCCATTCGAATCAACTTCTCTTGATACTTGCTTAAGGACTCGAAAAAGGAATCAGGTGAAGGAATTTTCCAATCCGAAAAGGATTCCCTTTTCAAATGGAAGATTGAGACAAATACAGAATACTCTAGGACAAGTTTGCTGAGAATGGAAAACACATTTTGCTCATCCTTTCTTTCTATTCCGCACTGTATGCATTGGAGTGCCATAGACTTGAATTTAGTAAATAATTTCTCTATTGTTATGAAATTGTTGGGATGTAAGGCTACCATCTCATTCTCCACGAGGTGTCCCCGAAACTCATCTTGTTTTCCAAACAAGTATTCAAGCTTCTCCCAGGATTCTATGGGTGTCGTCAAACCTTCAAGGTGGAAGAAGAGATCTCTGGATATATGAGTGCATAAATAACCGAAAGCTTCATCTAAGCAGTTCAGAAACTTGTTCTTCTCAACTGGATGATGGGGCTCAACATCCCTTCTAAGTATTATCCTCTAGTATCCAAGATTGCAAAAGGCCAGCTACATATCTTCCCTCCAATCAAGATAATTGAGGGGTGTAAATATTCATGGAGTAGAAGGTAGAAAATCACATAATTCACCTGCTGGGAAAACACAAATCTTCACATAAGCTACCTAGCACCTGTGTATTTTCACTTCAAAACACTAAAAAATTCAAACTATGTTAGAATCATGCCTTCCCTCTCAACATGAACATGTTTTCAAGGTCCGTCGCACCCGCACCACCACTCTAAAAAAATTCATAGGAATCAAGGTACCTTTTGTGGGACTTATGCACAAACCCAGTTGCTTCTGATGTTCAATGGAGAGAGACAAACATGAAGCCTGCTTAAGATGGCTCTGATATCATGTTAAAATTGTTATTCCATTTATATCTTCAAGCAATGAGTCAAATATTATTGATGCAGTAAAAGGAGAATGAAGATACAAATTGAACAAATCAAACCACATAGGAAACATATGAGTATAGCTCAGATAATTAGAGTATCATTGTCCTCAAAGAATACAGTGTTACAATAGTTTACATAAGGAAAATAATTCGAATCATTAGGGATGAATTTGAATCTCCCCACTGGATGTGACTGTATCTGACCAACTAGCTAACTAATGGTGTCTCAATCAATATCAAAGTCTAAGTCGTTAACTCCATATGTCTAATCAAGTCACATAATCAGTAATAAATAATTAACTCAGTCCAACTGAGGTGGTAGGTGAGAAAATATGCCTTATCCACATGCAGCCATGCATAACTTGCATTAACTGAGTTGATTGTGATCTAACTAATTGTAACTAGAAATTAACTAATCTTAACTAGTTCCAACTCCAACTAACTAAAGGAGGTTGGTACCGAGACTCCCAGTGGCTCCTAAAATGTAGGGATTGTCCTAGGAGGCGCCTAAACTGATGCATGAAAGTGCAGTCAGTGGCAGTTAGCCTATATTGGTGTTCCTTACACTCTAGTGACTGGTACATGTGGCCCCATTAGGCCAAGTGGACCCAATGGTACTAGTGGACCCAAATAATTAAATAAAACTCATATGTTAGGCTATAATAATCTAATAGACAATTTGGTCAAAGGGAGGATTAATAATCCTAACACACGGTATGTACTAGGCATTAGTTTTTATAACACCTCCATTAATGTATTATGGTTTTGCGTCATGGTGCTCAAGTTCTGTGTTATGGTGTTTATGTCCTGATTCATGGTACTCATTTTTGTAGAAATTCTGACCAGCAATAGATTAATTTCACTCACAACAAATTACAATTGATCATGCAAATTGTCAACAATGGAGACTGAAAATGGAGCTGTAACACAAAATTATATTAACTCAGTGTACAATAGCCAACCCTGTAATATCATAGGCTGCTGAATAAATAGAATACATGAAGAAATCAAATGCATGAGGAAGCATCCAAATCTAGCATAAAGCAGGCTTACCCAAAATAGGCAAATCCCCCATAGGTGTAAAAAGCTGATCCCAAATCTGTCATGAGGCTCACGAATTGGAAAGGGCACATGGGAAAGCTAATGAGTGGTGAAATGGAAGCTCATACATGCTTTTTCATGGAAGAAAGAGTGGAGGATGAAAGGGGAATAAAACAGGTTCACCTCACCTAGTCTTGCTTTCCTTATGTGCTTTAAAACTGAAAAAGCAGTCAACAAAG
>LPNX010677315.1:0-79002 GCA_001517045.1 Pseudotsuga menziesii | reverse complement strand
CTTAGGTTTCTTAAACTCTTTGATCATGGCGTTCTTAACCTGGGCAAGTGTCTTGGGTAATGTAGTATACTTTATGTACCATGTCAAGGCTTTGTCTCTGAGTGTAGTGACCAACTGTACAAGTTTAAGGTTATCATCATTGATTGTTTTAATGGTCCACATGGCTTCACATAGGAACCAATGCTGTTCCGGGTCTTCTGCTCTTGTACCTTTAAAAATAGGTAGCTTCATGTCGTCTCCCATTCTATTTCTCTGTGGTGGGTTCTGACTGACTGGGCTACTACCACTCAGTGGTGTAGGTGAAGGTGCTGTAGTGGGAGTAGGTACTGGTTGTGAGCTACTAGATGGAGTACCTACGGGGTTATTCTGAGTCCCTGTCTGTTTCTGTGGAGTATAGGGGTGGTAAGGGATACCCCCCTCTGGTTTGTCTGTGGTACTAGGACTCTGTTGTCTAATACTGTCTGAACTGTCTTCAAATACAGGAGAGATAAAATCTACTTTATACTTCTTTCCACTATGGGTTCGTCCAATGTCATCAAAATCACTTTCAAACTCTTGTGACATTACTATCTTTACTTATTCATCTGAAACTAGATCCATTGTTCCTTTTTCATATAGCAGCATTTTAAGGGACAAGTTTAGAGATCTTAGGTACTTACCACAATATCCTCTGAAGAAGTATCGTTCAGCTGCGCTGAAGCTCTTTCTCTGGTCAACTGCAAATTCTGTAACAAAGCCTTCTAGCACACTTGTCAGCCAGAAGTCCATTGCTCTTGTAATCAGATTGTCAAGGTTCTGCACGGTCTGAATCAGCTTCGGTGTCCAGACAATGTGTCTTTTCTTCTTGAATGTGTTCCTATCTGTCAACTTGGATAACCAGTCGAAAAGCTCATTTCCATAGGTTGAAAAAAATATAGCGTGTATGTCTGAAGCGATATGCTTTTCTAACCAGGCCTCTGTGCTCAGTCTCGGACTCCGATTCTCTTTCTTGGCGAACTCCCTTAAGTCTGAATCCAGCCACTGGTGAAACTCTTCTCTGGTAGGATGCCAATAGAACATTAAATCCCAGTCGTTTAAACCGGCAACGAAACCATTTGTTGATTGCATGGGCAGACTCGGGTTTACTATTATCAACCAACAACACCCCTAACTCACTGGCCCTTTCGGCGACAGACCGCAAGGTGGCCTGAAGTCTCACCCGAAGTGAATCTAATGGGTTGGCCAAGGACTCAAGCATCTTGGACCAGGTTCTGTGGCAGTCCTACTGGTGGCTCACAGCTCTTCTGGCTGCATGATCTCCCTCTGTGTCTGTGTGTCGCGCAACCTCTTGCTCGCGCCGCGCAATCCCGTCGTCGCGCAGCTCTTCTAGCCGCAGCGTCTCTACCCTTGCGCGCGTCGCGCGGGTTCTCTCTCTTCGCACAACTTCTTCCTTCTCACAATAGTCCCAATCTCACCGCATCGCCGCGCACCGTGCGACACGAAACTCATGTCCAACGCTAAGTCCTCAACCCACGGAGTCGCGCACCGCAGCTCCTCTACCGGTGCGGTATCGCGTTCTTGCAATACCCTCCAACCGCGGCTTAGCGCACTTAGCGTTGTTCGTGTCGACGCGCAAGACCTGATACCCAGACTGTCTTACTGTGATTAATTGACTATCTAAGGCAAGCATAAGTAGGCCTTATACGACGGGCCAAGGATTTCAACTTGTATATACCTTCCTGTAGTGCTGTAACTAAACAACTCATTCATACATCAACTGTAAGCAAATTGCATAACATAATCGGATAGATGCAGCAAATAAACACAATATGCAAATCAATCACAGAACACGGGATTTTAACGTGGTTCGCCCCCAGGATGGGAGTTACGTCCACAAAACTGTGCTTCTCTATTATAGCTTAAGGGAAGGCAAACACAGTTCTGCTGCGCCTCATAGGCAGCTCAAGATCTTCTCTCTTAGATCTTTCTTCTCTACCTTTATGCTGTCTCTCTTACAACATACTCTTCCCTCTTAGTCGATCCCTGCGGATCGTTACATGCATGCTCTACAAGCCGACTACTAGTTTTAGTAAGATTGCTACCGCTAGACCCAGAACCAGTCTACTTACAACAGTCTACTTATCCTTATTGCTTATTTCAATCACGACTGTCTCTCTATCTAACCAACTGGCTAACTAACTGACTAGCTAACCCTTTACAATACAAAATATATTCTTATATAGGCAGCCCGAAGGTCGTGCCATTACAACACTGTGGGCCTGTCCCAACAGTAACCCAAACCCTAATTAGTGACAGTCCATCCTCTCTGTCCTTGAGGTAGCCGCTTCCCGTCACACCATAGCTCTCTGCAGTCTTCCATGCTTCCCGGCACTGATCATGGGTACTATGCACCGCTTCGTTGTTTTCTGTCCTTCGCCTTCAATGTAGTGGGTGAGCTCTCCCTTCTCAGCCGCTCAGGTACCGTTGCCTTTCTTTGACTTTCGTATCTCAAAAAGTCACGGTTTCCGGCTCTGCTCTCCAGCTGGAAACGTGCTACGGCATCGTAGCTCTGTCTTAACTTCTTTCCGCCAAAGCTTATCATTCCACCAAAACTAGCAGCTTCTTCTGTAGCTGCGGGACCCTGCTCCAACAATTGTAATCCTCCAATATTATTACCTCTAATTTATTACTCCCAAGAGTAAAAATTATTTTTCCTTATTCGATTTTATCTCAATTCTCCCTAGTGATGTCAACAATCCTCTTATCAATGATGATATTCCCAATGAATAGTTGTTCACCATTTTTGGATGATATTGGGTATGGGGACATTCTAATCTATTTATGGACTCAAAATTTTGGTCTCCATTTTTCATAATATTCTCATTGATGGATTCATCACCAAGATCATGATTGTAAGCAGGAATATTTCACCTTATGCGAACAGAAGTTGTTCCTTTGGTCTGAATGTTTCAGATCCATAACAAATGAGTGAACGACAAAAGATGAAGACCCTCCCTAGATGGTGTAGACACTTGGAATGCCGCTTCGATAGTGAACCTATGTACTTGCAATCAGATCAAACATACAAACACATCAAAGCTACTAGAACATCATCTACTGATCCATGTTAGTGACTAAGGAATCTAACAACATTTACATGCAAAATCAAAACAACAGTAATGTGGGACAAAAATCAGCTTTGCATTAAGATGTATGGAGAAGTTTACAACCAATTAAGCCTTAGTGTCGACATGCATCTCCATGAAACCAACACTTTCATCCCCATAAGCTCCAACTTTGCTCTTTATGCTCTCAAATGGCTTGGGCCAAGTGGTCAATCCAACAGCATAACAATACCTCTATAGTTCTCCTCCTCAACCATGGACATGAGCTTGTATTTATAAGGCTCAATGGATAGGAATGGTTGAGAGATTTGTGGGTGAGGTGGCCTCTAAGATCCTATGATGGGGTATCTCGAGCTCAACTGAACCACTATGATAGGGATAAGGGAGGACACAGGGCTCATGATATAGAAGCCTCGAGAAACTTCTCTTTTTCCCATTTTACCCAAGGTACCGCTTTTCTCCTCTTATGACAGAGCAGTTTAGATCAGAAACGATTATGGACCAAAGGTCACAGGCGGTGGCACCGCTTATGGAAAACAAGATGCAGGCGGTGCGAGCAAGGTACCGCTCATGGTTAACAGGGAAAGCGCGGTGCTGAGTATTTTCATGTAAGATTGAAAAACAACATGGGTTTCCACTCCAAGTGCCGGGATTAAGGGAAAATATGTAAGTCAAAAGTCTTATCACATGGTTGTGATAGAATTTGGGTATAACAGGATGCCCCCCCAAAGCATGAGTCTTAGAGGGATACGATAAACAAGAGCTTTGAGAGAACAAGTTGTCACTTTGACGTGAAAATGTCAGCTCGATCGGAGCATGTCGTCCAGTAGGCATCTGTAGTACATCAATATTTTTGACTCATAGAAACAAGTAACCAACTCATGGTTGCAGACCAATACAAGGCAGATCCATGGGAGGAATAAACAAGCATGGCTACTGGACTACAACGCAGATCCATGTGATAGAGGACTCAAACTTGGACATAGCTACCAAACATACAATGTAGATCTATGTCATACAAACTCAAATTTGAGCATAGATACGACCATACAAATGTGGATCCATGCTAGATATACAAAACTCCATCGCAACCTGGGGAAAAGAAATGAGCGCTTTAAACAAATACCCAGGGTCTTCGTCTTGTTTTCTGCAAAGTACGATTCTATCCATGTGATTACAATGATCTAAAGTCGAACATGGTAGAAACCACTTGATTACCAGCCAATTATGTGAACCATTAACAAGTGCGAGGGATATCACCATTGATGTCAATGATTCCCAAGGTACCCTAGTACAATCTACTGAGTGTGAATAGATTCTTGATGTCGAACACCCATTCGATTCTATCGATCAAAGGTCAATGATGTGAACCTATGTCGAGAGTGAGAGAATCTGTCATTAAGGCATACAGATCTCGAGGTACTAAGTTTTTGTTTCTAAGGCATACAGATGATGAGCTGATGTTGACGGGAATAGTCTCATTGAAGGAGGGCCATAATGAGTCCCACATCGATGACACGAAACTCAGAACATAGTTCTGGAATGATGTGAATGTAGTAACCATAGGACTGACTCAAAAAGTACTGACACAGAGACTGTTCTGACTGCAGAGGAAAAACTTCTTCAACTTCCCTTTGAACATCGGGTGGCACGACAAAAGACTTGGCAGCATGACTAAACGGGACAGACTCACGATGCGACAGTGGACAATGCATTCTTTTGAAAGACTCAAAGGAGTGGCATGACTCATGAAAGTCGATTGTCATGGAGATCAGATGAATACCCAATTGACTGAAATGATATGCAGAAAAGTTCCATGTTCAAAGGTAACGGCAAAATACTGCCATTTATTTGCAAAATGATTCCCTTCCCATTTCCCCCATCATGATCGATGAGTGCCTCTTTTCAGTTTTATGAGTTCAAAGAGGGTAACAAACACTCAGTATAGCTCATCCGAAGACAAGTCCAAACTCATATGTTTTACGAACCTGAGAGAGGAGGGGTTCGTTCCCAAAAACGGGTCTCTCAATGTTTAATTTAACGAGTCCAATGAAAGAAAACTCGATATCGTTCACGTTTAGAGAGTCTGAATGATTATGGAAGAAGACTCCAAAAGGTCCTTTTTCTTATGATTTAGCCCCTAAGGCCCGAAAAAGTATAAAATCATACCTTAGAGAGCTCTTCCAGTCATGATTGGCTGGACTGTTCCTTTTTCGTAAATAGTCTATCAGGACCGAAAAAGAGATAACCTACTATCGGAGAGACGACCCTTCAAATGCTTTAACGAGAGTGAAGAAGACAAGATCGCTCGACTATCTTTTCACATGTTAAGAGTCCGAAAAGAGCTTAAAGAGGACTCTATTATCCTTTTTCATGTTTGAATCTAGAGCATGAAAAAGTAATAAACTAAGCTCAAACCAGTTTTCATGTTTTAACTAGAGCACAAAAAATGAAAAGTAAGCTCAACACCATCTTACTATTTTTAACAAGCTCGAAGATCAGTTGAAAGAATGCTCGAAGATTGGTTTCATTTTTACGCAAGCTCGAAACCAATGGGTAAACTATGCTTGAAAAATCCCATTAACATGATATACAGAGGTTGGAATCTTGCCCCCAGCATGATTGCTAGTGAAGCCTACCCCTAACATGGTTGCTAGGGGCTTGACATGCCCCCCAAGATTCGTTTTGTCTGATGATTCTTCTTCCATACCCAACCTAAAAAACCTGGTTACTAATGTGAAAATGTTCACCAGGGGGGTAGGAAGAACGAGAACCAGGCATGTGAAAAGAAGGTTCAAGTTCTAACACTAAAGGGAAGACTCGACTCAAGGGAAGGGGATCTGTTTCATTTTTACACAAGCTTGAAATGGAAGGTAACTATGCTTGGAACATGGTTTCATTTTTATGCAAGATTGAAACCAAAAGGTAAAATATGCTTAAGGAATCCTACTTCATTTTTTAATGAGCTTGAAATAGAAAATGAACCATGCTCAAGAATGGTTTCATATTTATGCAAGCTTGAAACCAAAAGGTAAACTATGCTTGAGGAGATCTATTTCATTTTTTAACGAGCTTGACATAGAATGGGAACTTTGCTCAAGAATGATTTCATTTTTATGCAAGCTTGAAACCAAAAGGGAAACTATGCTTGAGGAGATCCATTTCATTTTTTAACGAGCTTGACATAGAATAGGAACTTTGCTCATAGGCATCTGTTTCATTTTTTAATGAGCTTGACAGAGAATGGGAACTATGCTCACCACATGGTTTCCTTTTTATGGAAGCTTGAAACCAAAAGGGTAAACTATGCTTAAGGAGTGGTTTTATTTTTTAACGAGCTTGAAACCAAAAGTAAACTATGCTCTGACACCTGGTCCTACCCAACATGATATCCAAAGGTTGGTAGGTTGCCCCCATTTCATAAAAGCTAGCGGCTTAGCTCCATTATGATGTCCATAGATTAGAGCCATGCCCCCCATTTTACCGATGATGGGAAGAATCTAACTAGAAGAAGGGGAAGGAACCACAAGAACATGCGGCACATTTAGGGCAGTCTGATTATTAGGAGTAATGCGATGGTTAGGTGTAACAAAATAAAGCTGATCAATGGTCACAATATTCCCATCATGGGGAAAATGCATAAATCTAAAGAGTGTGGACACTACGGATTTCATGGAGTAAACATAATCACGTCCAAGGAGCAGATTAAAATCTAAAGGACCTTGGACCACCATAACATCAATACATACGATTTTCCCTCCTAATGTAATAGGTAAATAAGGAAGGGTCCCTAAAGGTCTAGTAGGCCTGTGATTAAAAGCCAGTATCTAATCAGTGGATGGCACAAGCTGAGGAGAACCTAAATCTTGCCAAGCAGTTGAGGATAGAATGCTAACAGAAGCCCCTTCATAAACAATAGTGCGAAGTATCCTCCTAGCAGTAACATTCACAACTAGCTGGAAAGGAACACTCGAATGAAGACGAGACTCTGTTAGGTTACTCCAGTAAAAGGAAATAACCTCAGTACTTGGAGAGGGTTCTGTCAAAAGAGACAAAATTTCCTCTTGTTGAGAACAATCAAAATGAAGCATAAAAACTTCGGCAGGTTTCAGTCCATTCTCTAATGGAAGAGAAGAACAAGAGAATATTTGGTCAAAGAGACTACTTCAGTCTTAACACTCTCTGATGAAAGAGCGGGATCGGGTGGAAATGACATCGACTCGACCACTTCACTCTTTGAAGGAAGAGTGGGATCAATTATAGATGAAACTGAATTGATCACTTGCTCAACCAGTGAGGAATCGAGGGATAACTTATTATCACTCGTTGGAATCACCTGTTGATGATCAGTAATATTTTCCAACCAATGCGAAGGTTCATCCATGCTTGGACAAAGAAAAGTACGATGCATAGCCTTGCATATCAAACAAGGATACAAGACTTTACCCTTACGAACTTTTACCAATGGGCCACTGGTTGAGGGAGTATCGTCAACATGATGATCAGAGGTTGATGACACAGACTGTTTGGACCTTTTAGACCACTCTTCTTGTACACGGGAGAGACCGGGACACTCCTTAAGAAGGTGTTCCCCCTTGCAAAGCTTACAAGGGAACTTGGGTTTTCCGGGTGTTCTCTTAGAACGAGCACCATCAAGAGCAGATGGTTGTTTCTTTTTCTCTTTCTTATCCTTCTTCTTTTTAGCCTTCCCTTTCTTCTTCTTCTTACCATGACTACTAACCATAGAGATTTGGTCAAGCGAAGAATAAGAAAGAGATGAAGCCACAACCGACGAAGAAGGAGAGGGATTAGGTTGAGGTCAATCCTCTCCCAGAGGAGAGGTTACATTTGAGGCATTAGGTGTAACAGGAATTACCGGATTAAAAATCCAGACCGGTAATCCTATAGTTAATCCAGGAAGATTTAGAGTGGCAATAAAGTGAGGACCAATACCTTCACTTGGAGGGAATACAAAAGGTACACTTTGGAAAGGGACGTCTTGAGTGGTAGTCCCAGATGAGGATGCCATCTCTAAACTCTCTAATAACCCCCTAACTACCACGCACAAGCAAGTACTACTCAAACTAAAAGCAACAAGCAAACATGTGAAAGGAGTGGATAAGAGTCAGGAACCTCACAGGACAGGCCAATAGGATAACTCAGATGGTTTGAGGATTCCTAAAAGGGTCTCCCGATATACGCAAGGTACATGGGAGCTCAAATCGGTAGTAGTGCTATCTAATGCATAACCGTTCACAAGGGGCCTTCCTATATACAATCGAGTACGTGAAGTACATTTCTATATAACTCAAGGGTACATGAAAGGCCATTTGATATACCGATGGTATGTGGAAGAACTGCACGAGTCCCGAGATGTAATGCAGAAGAGTAATGACAGCTCCTACGTTTAACGACGCCCGGACACTTCTCTAACATATCACTCAAATTTCTAAAAGTTTTAACCTAGTACTACCGTTAATTTTATCTTGTGCGTTTAGGTGGAACCATGGAGTGAAAACTTGAATTTAAAGAAGATGCACACTGATCTATATGATAATGCAAGTTTTCCTCTTAAATGAAATTCTACCTAAGAGAGGGAGAGATATTTACTTTTCTTTCCAAAAATGCACACCCAAATGCAAATGCAATTCTATCTTTTCAAATGAAAAGTGAAATATCAATGCACCCCAAACAATTTTAAAAAAAAGAAAGAAAGAGATATAGAGAAAATCAAACAGACATAAACAAAAAATGTTTCCTATCTTTTCATGCTTGAAAAAGATGCATAAAAACTTAATGGAAATATGATTTCACTAAGGTTTCCAAACAAAACTAACTCTAATGCATGCAAAGCTGAAAACAAATATTTCTTCTTAATGAAAGTAAGATCTAGAATTTAAACAATCATGCACAAAACAAGAAGAAAATTGTTCAACAACGCTTGCGTATAAAGCAAAGGAGAGAGAAAACTAAAACTTCTCTTTGAAACAGACGAGGAAACGAAGAACCAATCTTTCCTACCAAGCACTGGAAAAATCAGCATGCAAAATGAAACAAGAATCGCCCCAAGCAAAGAAAGACTCAAAACAACATGGATCACTCATGCATTCCAAGTCCAAAACAAACCAAAGCCTACACGTGAAAATGAAATGTATATTTTCCAATTCCAACGAATAATACCTATAGAAATGAGCAAGAGGTTTCAAGCAAAGAAAAGAATGTAAACTCCAACGCAAGAAACATAAACTCTCTTTGAATGCAGAAAGAATATAACAATCAAAGTGACTACAGAATATACAATTCATGGCCCCTCCCGGGCGTGAGGGAGCATTTAAAAAAAATACACTTCATTTTCATCAAAAAGTAAGCCAAAAACACACAAAAATCAAAATACAAAGTCTGGAACAGGGCCTACTTGGCACCGCGCATATGAATCTGCTGACAGGCGGTTTTGAGGTAGAACCGCTCCTTGCTCACTGGATTCAGGCGGTGTCACCGCTTATTACTAACTTGACTCAGGCGGTGGCACTGCTTCTTGCTAAAGGCACATGCGTGGTTCCTTGTATAGATCCAAAACATAAAGGAGAACGACAGATCAAGTTAGAAAAGTATAAGATCAAGTTAAAAACTGAAAAGATTGAGAGTAAAAAAGAGCATAAAAGGTCAAAATAATTCAGATCTAGACAGATCTGGAAGTTTCAAACCAAAATAAACTGAGTCAGATAGCAGATCTGACTGAAGAGAGTTGGAGATGGAGCCTGGAGTCAGACAAGAGTTGAAGAATTGAGGAAGATCATATCAACTGATACATATATCTATTCCCCAGTGGAGTCACCAGTTTTGTAAGCAGGAATATTTCACCTTCTGCGGATAGAAGCTGTTCCTCTGGTCTGAATGGTTTAGATCCAGAACAAATGAGTGAACGATAAAGAATGAAGACCCTCCTTGGATGGTGTAGACACCTGGAATTCCACTTCGATAGTGAACTTGTGTACTTGCAATCAAATAAAACATACAAACAGATCAAAGCTACCAGAACATCATCTACTAATCCATGTTAGTGACTAAGGAATCTAACAACAATTACATGCAAAATCAAAACAACAGTGTTGTGGGATGGAAATCAACTTTGCATTAAGATGTATGTAGAAGTTTACAACCAATTAAGCCTTAGTGTCGACATGCATCTCCATGAAACCAACACTTATCACCCCACAAGCTCCAACTTTTCTCTCTATGCTCTCAAATGGCTTGGGCCAAGTGGTCAATCCAACAGCATAACAATACCTCTATAGTTCTCCTCCTCAACCATGGACATGAGCTTGTATTTATAAGGCTCAATGGATAGGAATGGTTGAGAGATTTGTGGGTGAGGTGGCCTCTAAGATCCTATGATGGGGGATCTCGAGCTCAACTGACCCACTATGATAGGGATAAGGGAGGACACGGGGCTCATGATCTAGAAACCTCAAGAAACTTCTCTTTTTCCCATTTTACCCAGGGTACCGCTTTTCTCCTCTTATGATAGAGTGGTTTAGATCAGAAACTCTTATGGAACAAAGGTCATAGGTGGTGGCACCGCTTATGGAAAACAAGATGCAAGCGGTGCGAGCAAGGTACTGCTCATGGTTAACAGGGAAAGTGCGGTGCTGAGTATTTTCATGTAAGATTGACAAACAACATGGGTTTCCACTCCAAGTGCTGGGATTAAGGGAAAATATGTAAGTCAAAAGTCTTATCACATGGTTGTGATAGAATTTGGGTATAACAATGATTACCTCAACCTTAGTGATATCTTGTATCAGTGAGGAGTTGACACTATCTTGTGACAATTCCTCACTTTTGAGTAGGTCCAACTGGTCTTGACTGGTCTTGAATGATTGACATAGTATAGTATGTGGAGGTCACCTTCAAGGAATTTCCATCACCTAAAAAATCATCTGAATTAGTTAATTTTGTATGAGATTATTCTCTAAAATCATTGAAGTAGTGAATCAATGCTGAAACTTCCAGTTATTTTCCCTAAAAGGAAGGGCACCCCTATCTTCTTGCATATTGTCATCATAATCAATGAACTTTGTAAATGGGCCATGGAATTCAAGGAATGTAATCCAAGTAGGATAGTTTCCATAGATACATTATGGTGGATGTTGACTATTTCACTAAATGGGCCGAATCCATGCCAACATACAATAATGTTGCTACCACAACAACCCGTTTCTTTTTCAACCATGTCATCTCTCTATTTGGTTTCTTGAAATAATTGGTGTCTAACAATGATAATAACTGTCAATATGTCAGGTGGGAATAACCTACTCACCATTTGAGATTTAAGCATGGATATTCCTCCACCTATTACATTTAGGAAAAATGACCAAGTCTAGGTAGTCAATAAATTCCTCAAAACCATGCTCCGAGAGATGATGCATAAGCACAAGTCCAACTGGAACCTTATGGTCTCTCCTACATTATGGGAATATTATACATAAAACAAAATCACTATTAGGTTCACTCGATTTCATATTGTCCATGGTGTGGAGTCCATTTTACCTATCAAGAGTTAGATACACTCCTATCACCTAACACTCGAACTTTTTCTAGACACATCTTCTTTAGAATAAGGATTTCTTTCCTTGGAAAAAACATATCGGATCATCACATTGCATTAAAAAGCATTAAATCATTTAATAAATGCACCAAATTCCATTATTATTGTCGTATCCACCCCTCTTGATATATGAATGTTACTTAGTCCTTGTTTATAAGCTCATTATACACTTTGTCGAGGAAAGTGGAAGTCCGTATGGCAACACCCTTACATTGTGAAATTCTATTTGGGAAAGGGGGGATATATACTAGATGGTCCTTATGGACAAATCCTCAAGAATCCATATAATTGTATATGAATACATTCTATCCATGAGACCAAGGCCATTTTCTCCTTTTATATACCATAGTTTTTAAAATCCCTCATATGATATGCCTTATGATTTGTTTTCTTGCCCTTTTTAGATTGACCATTCATCTTGATGTCACATTAGTTATGCTTGTAAAAATGCATACAAATTATTAAGAAAATTATATTAAATAATGTCTCATGTTGTATTCTTTATATGTGGGTTGAGTCACCCTACAATCCCTCCAGTTCAAGTCTTTTGGAAAATGTACAATTTTTGGATCATGTTTAGTTTAATCTTGGTTAATTTTATGGAGAAAATATTCCTATAGCTTAGGATGGACCAAAATAGACATGATGACACTAGAAATAAACTCTAATCCCAAATATACCATGTGAATGGAAATGCTAAAATAAAAGTAAATGTCCATACCTTAACCAAAAGTTTGAAGAAGTCCGCCGTTGAGCTTTCAATCCAATGCTTGAAACCTACAACTTGTCCTCAACAACAAATATATCCAAGCATATAATATATTCATGAAATGTTAGCACCTACGCTAGCATAATCCATTTTAAAATGCATGAAGTAAATATACCCATGTAAATATATATAACATTTTCACATGAAATTGGACGAGAAAAGAGTAATTCTATTAATTCAAAACATAAGTACAAAGTGACAACCTTTGTTGGCAACTCGTGGGAATCGATAAACCAAGTTCCTCTACCTGGGCCTCCACCACTTCAATCCTCCATGCAAAAGGCAAGCTTGTAGTGTCCCATCTTGGATGATCTAGTCACACCCAACTGGGTGAGTTTTGATGGATTTTCGTATGGAATATGTATGACAATTTCCGTGCTTACTTATATGTTGTAGACTTGGTTTGGGTCACATGATCAGTATGTGTATACATGTGTGTGATGGTTTGATTATATAACTTAGATGGATTTTGATTATGCACATGTTATGTAGATGTTTTTCCTTTGGCATATCATTAATTACTTGTACATAACTTGGTTAACCATCGTGGATTGTGATATAGGGACCCATGGATTATCATTGTTGTGTGGAACAGATAGTGGATCATGGTTTTATTAATGATATATGTATTATATGATTACGCATACTTAACCTTGTAATAAGTAGGATTTAGTAGGGGACTGAATACTTGTCAACATGGATGCTTAGATCAGAAATGACTGTGGAACCCATTTCTGTAGAATCAAAGTGATTGTGGAAGTCACACATACATTTGGTAAAATGTAATTATGTTCATCTCATTATGAATTTCATTTGATGATTTTTATCTATGATATTATGATGTGTGCAAGCTTTGGAACAAGACCTTGCCAAGAGGCGATTAGATGGGTGAGAGCTCATATTCAATACCTTGAGGGAAGCATGGAGTTTCAATGCCAAATAGATGAGAAGCCATGGAGGTTAGGGCATGGATTCCTAAACCCACATGAATATCAAGAAATGGAAGCTTGGATCTATGATTAAGGCGTGGAGTCTTGAATCTCAAAATTAGATTAGGGCATGGAGTCCTAAATCTAATAGGGCGTAGAGTCCTAGATACAACATAAGGGCATGTAGTCCTAATAAGTATGGGGGCGCGCAATAAGGGTGCATAATCCCTATTCCCCATAAGGAAGTACCACTCTCGTGCATGAACGAATCAAGTAATCTAACATAGGGTAAACCCTAAATTAATTTCATTTCATTTTTACCCACTTTGGAAGGGTTCTTAATTTATAATAATATTTAAATGAAAAAGGTGAAATGTTTATTTAAGAAAAATAAATAATTAAGAATTATATCACATCGACACATGGGTGGGGTGAATATGACATAATTAAATAAGAAAAATGGAGAGAAAACCACCTCAACGGAAGGTGGTGAATATTATTAATTTTCAAATTTAATTAAATCTCTAATTTTGCATGAGGGGGGTGAGGTGTCACCCCACTCAGGGTCTATAAGTACATGTGTACCCCCATGGGTTTAGGGGGAAAACCAAGGAGACTATCCAGATGCTGCCGAAATGACTCAAGGGAAGGTGGTGAAGATTATTAATTTTCGAATTTAATTAAATCTCTAATTTTGCATGAGGGGGGTGAGGTGTCACCCGACTCAGAGGCTATAAATACATGATTACCCCCATGGGTTTAGGGGGGAAACTAGGGAGAGTAGCCAGATGTTGCCGGATTGACTCTAGATTAAAAAAATAGTTAATTTTAATTGGTTGTTTGGTCTGGGATGGTAAGAGCAGGAAGAATATGAACCTCTACCTTTGAGTCCTCATTATGTGGGAATCTTGGCATTGTGTGTGAGCTCTTACAACTCTGAGGTTCTATGGAGAGAAGTTATCCCTGGATATGGCTGGGGAGAAAACTGATAGGTCTATTCGAGTTGGCAAGGCTTGTAGTTACTCTTATGGATGTATGGATTCACCTTCCTTACATTTGAAATAGATTAAAAGATAGTTATGCGAATAATCCCAACAAGCTTGTTGGAGCTATTTGAATTTTCTATCTGGAAGTTGGTATGCTCAGCTCAGAACTAACTGTTCCTGACACTTTACTTCCTCTATTAGGGCTTGGCCCTTGAGAGTAAAAACCCATAACTCTTCCCTCTTCCAGCTTGATGGGTTCTCAAGGCTGTCTAGCAATTTGATTCCATTAGAGATCTTAACAAGGATAATATGTGTACCTGTACCTAGCCCTTATCCCGCATGGAATAGACTTATAATATGTGATTTACATCTTTTTCCAACAAATCATTTAGGTAAGTTTCACCCATAGAGGCAATAACAAAGTAAGCAACAAAGGTAGCATCTCTTATAAAATGGGGACAAAGTATAACCTGACAGGAGGGTGAAAAATAAATAAACATTGAGCTCTCGATTCTGATTCCAGATCCCATAGTTGAACAAACCCTAGCAACATATCGATATGAAGACTAAAAAGCAAGCAACTAACCTAGTTCCCCAACCAACTTAGTTCGAGTCACAGTTATTGATCCAATCCCAATTGATTGAGTCTCACTCGTAATAGATTGATATCATCGAGGTTGACCTTTATGATCTATAAAAGCACCTTTAGTAGCACAATCCTAGCTTTACATGATACAACAAGCAAGCCTCTGACACACGCATGGATTCCCGTGTGTTTGTCCGCCATACCTAGATGCTATAGAAACTGTATACCCTCACTAGTTATTTATAACCTACATCTATTGATATTTTCCATCAATTTAGGTGTACATATAAGCGCTTAAATCCCCCCTATTTACTAATTCAAAGCAACACACTAATTTGTCGGCACCACTACTAACTATGTCCTCTCATAACATTAATAGCATGGAAAAAAGGTGCGTCACATTTCATGCTACTATAGTCGATTGGAGAGTGAGGATTTCTTCACCTTGTCTAGGGCGTTCTTATTGGCATAACTGTAGAGAGAAAATCAAACATGTTATTGGCTATTGGAGCATGAGTTTCACACTATTTCAGCCCTTATTCTACGCAGGTTGCTTGACCAAGAGATTGTATACTGATATATGGAAACCGCTGATTCCTTTGTCCTCTTACTCTTGTGCAAGGGAATGAGTTTGGATTGCATGGTTGGCGTAACATATAAATAAAAAGTATAATTACCAGTGGGCGCCTCCTCTTACCAATGTGTTTAAACTAATTTGTAACTGGGGAGGCCTAAAGTGCTTACGTGGAGGGATATATGAAGCATATTCTAATTCATATTGGAATGAAATGCGTATGTGAAAAACATGATAATGAAAAACATGCGAGCATGAAACAAGAATGTGATTTAGTTTAATATGAGGAGAAGTGCATGATTTCTTATTATCTACATCACACGTGATTGGGTCATCGAGCATTACTAAGCATATGTGGAGAAATTAGTTTTAGCTCTAATTGAGTAGGACGAAGATATATATATACTAGAGAAATATATAGGTGAGCCATGGGGTGAGCTAAGAGGAGTCAAATCTAGGTCTAGATCTGTATAACAAACAAGTTAATAAGCCTCTCTACATAGTGATGCTAATATGAGGAGGTATATAATAGGAGTAACAATAGTAGAGTAAGTATTAATAAGTATTCAAAATAGAAGTGATGTATAACTATGTTTGAGGATGAATAGAAGCCTACCACCATTATACACTAATACATCCAAGAAATGTACTCAGTCAACCAAAGGCCCAACTCGATAAGGGCATTGAAGAGCTATAAACATGTTGAGAATTAGAATGGCTGAGTTTTTTCCATGACATCTATTAGATTTAGAATGGCTAACCCCAACATGTGAAATTTGCACCACTTTCTGTATATCTAGAAAAGTGGAGTGCAGTCATATAAGAATGAGAGGAGATGCATAATAGGCATTTAGAACCTATGATGTACTAGCTCATTTCTATTATCTACTATGGCTCTATTACCGATCCACTCATTTGTTTTTCTTCTTGTGATGTGAATGTAACATATTATCTTTAATGGAGATTGAGTAGGAAACCATATACTACTGATGATGTGTGCATGTGAATGCAAATGAAGATGTAACTAACCCTTGTAATCTAGGTAAAAAAAACTAAATATGAAGACAATAATTTTTCTGAGAAGAATAAAAGGCTAAACACGGAACAATTGAGAATACCGCAATGGAACCAATCAAATATGGTTGAAGAGTAAAAAAAAATACTACAATCTCCTAAAAACTCTGTCCACTGACAATGTCATAAAAATTACACAAAAGACAATGAGTTGTATATTAGGATTATTATGAATGCTCATAACTTCTCTTCACTCTCATAAAGTTAATCATGGAGGGAATACTGATTGCTTAACTATTAAAGTAATGTAGAATACCTAAACACACCAAGGTATCAATGAATCTATTAAAAAGACGGGTGTCCATTCATACAGGTTAACTAGCTATGGTTCCTACATGCTTGCTTTCCATGCCATGAATAACAACAAATGACATGTAAGATCTCAATACTTTTGTTTACATTGCAATTATATATCTTGTAAATAAGATTGTTGAAACATCATCATGCTCTATTTTGTATTAATTTTGAATCATACCATCTTTGCTTGTTAACTCATTTATTACCAATTTGAGGTAGGCACCAATTAGCCATTAATAATAAGATGTCTGGCACAGATAATAATGTGATGTGGGAGTTAAGATTAGCTACAATTTGAACAAAAACTTATTATGTATAAAAATTACAGGAGTCAAGTGGTTTTACAAGATAGGGTATATCATCTCCTTCCAATATAGTAAGGTTGAACGCACTTCATCCAGAGATTACAAAAATCAATATAATAATGGCCTAACGGGTAATAAGCAAAATGAAATCAAGAAGCTTTAAGCCAGGGATATAAAAGGCTACACAGGAGAAAAGACCCTAGTATAGAGTGCAATAAATGATGAGGGAAGAGAAAATAGGCCTAACAAAGAGGTGAAGGCCATTATACATCTAATTCCCAAGTGGATCCATCCAAAACGAGACCTAAGGCTATGATCCAATTGAGGATGACCTGAAGTGTAAAGCCAAGTGAGAAAAAAATTACCTAAGAATCTAAGATTGGGTGTAAATAACTATTTAAATAGCTAGTAACACAAAACATAGTATGGCTAGATAACAAAATGAGCACTACCTTATAAATCAAAGGTAGAAAAAGTGATTACAATATTAAGGATGGTACTTTAGCATATGGATGAGAGTAAACACTCGTCTATACAAGCGCCTAGTAAACTCTACTAAGTATATAAAAGAACAATAGCACTAGAGTAGGGTAATGTTATTGCTTCAATAAGAAGGAAGTGAAATCAAACATTACTAGGATCACCTAGCACATTTGGATCAACATGCTTAATAATAGACTCGATTATGTACAAATTTGTCAATGACTCTAGAGCATGAGCAATGGTAAACTCTAGATGGACGTTGTATACTATCAGATCCTAAAATTAGTCTTAAGGCTTTGGGTTATGTAAAGGAGTGTATTGAAGCCGAATAGTCTATATAGGAGCAAGTATAACACAATCTTGATTAGTTGCTCCTAGAGAGAGAACAAGTATAAACAAAGTATGTGTTTAGTCCAAGAATAGAAGGTGAGATTAATGTAGACATTGTTCCAATATATGTAGATTACCAACACGAGGTACAAAACAAGGATGGATGATCTTAAGGAACTCGAATGAACATGATGTAGATGAACCAATAACCATGTGCATCTCTCACGCATACCAGATCCAAGTAGCATGCAAAAGAGACCCTCTGAATATCAACCAATGATGAAGACTACTAATATAGGTGAGGAAACCACCAATAGTGTCTAATGGAGTCCAAGACATGACACAAATACAAATGTGTGAATATATTTCTTGCTGTCGAACATAAGGGAAACCACTCAGTCAGTGACCAATTATGAGGTGTCATCTGTTCAGTTTAAGGTCACCTACCAATGATGAAAGTAGGTCCAGGGTGCCAAGTAGGAAAACAACTCTATAAAGTACCGGGAATGGCCAACATGCAGAGTTAAGATATCTGAGGAATGGACAAATCAAGCTAAATACTTCCTTTGAACAAGGGCATAAGGCATATGGATACACTTAGGCAACATCAACTCAAATGTGCAAACTAGGAAAACTCTGTGAGACAGGAGGCATCAACAGAGGCTCCATGGGGAATAAAATCTTAACCAGTCGGTTGATAAAGCTTTGAATGATGAGTGCAGATCCTAATATCATACTAGAAACCCGACCCATGATCGATGGACTCATAAACCATGCTCTGCTCAAAGGTGTCATGACAATTGCCAAAATAAGATGATGCAATTTCTCGTCCAATTTTGTTTTTTGAAATTTTTTTGTCTTTTTCATGTTATAAAGCTTGAAAAGTAATAAAATGTGCTTATAGTACAATAAAGAGGAAACAAGTGTCACGAGAAAGCAAGCTAGTTCCAAGCAATGATACATACCTATGCTCAATGCAGGGAAACGTGTGTGGGATAAGGACAGTCGGGGAATGTTTCCTCTGGGGTGAGGGGTGATTAAGATGCAAAGGATAAATGATAGCCTATGCTTGGTTAGAATTGAGACTAACTTAGGAAATTTGGATTATAACACTTAAGCAGGGAGATGACATTAGGATCAATAAGGCAAGCAGACAAATGCAATGAATTAAAGCGGGAGTCCCTATGGGAAATAACCAGGATAAGAGATAATAAGGAACACAATGCTTCTATTCGATGACATGGAGGCACTACAAGGTACTCCCAAACCTAAGGAGGAGGTTAAAATGGGAACCAAATGACAAAGCAGGTTCTAACTAGGGTTCCCATGGTAGGGAAATCTCTACTGATTAAATAATGACACTTCTAGAAGAAACTAGAAGGTTATGTGTCATTAAAAAGTGGGTTCGTACCTAAGTTTTATGTATCATAGGATAATGAAATGATGCAAGAAAAAATTGATCCTATCTTATATCCTAGTTAATATTAATACATGTCGAAGGCATGAATAAGATCATAAATGTTCAAAATCCACTGAAGCTTGTCAAAACTGCATTAAAAAGGACCTTACACCACAATATTAGTCCATAACGTTTGTATAATAATAAATAGAAGGTGGAAACTATAGAAAAGTGGGTCAAATTTTTGATAAATAGTAAAAATTGACAATTTACCATACTATTTAGTATTTGACCACAAATAATGATTTTGGAGCTCTTCCTTGCTAGGAAACATGAAACATCAGTTGACAGAGTGTAAACTTGGATGGGCCAAGAACTTTGGGTTTCCCAGTATACTGTGTAGTTTGTTTTTTGAGATGGTACCAGGCCTTAGTCCCAAAGTTGAGGTCCCTCCTCATAGTCTACGTAATCCAACCCATACTCGATGGACTAAGGTGATGCAGATTTTAGGAGGCGACATAATGCCTTCTCGATTCACAGATGATTTCTTCCACTAGTGGTGGCGAAAGGTGATTTCCATAGATGACTACCCCTATAAGGGGATTAAATTCCGCGAAGATAGGGACATGCCACTACCACTAGGGTCCGCATTAGGGGATATAGGTGAGATCCATTTTTGTTTTGCAATATTTATTTTTGTTTTGTATTTTTTATTTAAGGAAAGAAAAAACATGTTTTTGGTGGTTTCATGTACTGGCATCAGGTTTATTTTTCGCAGACATAGGTCCACGACGACCGGAGGGTTATCAACGACACCGACGTAGAGGCCGAGGAGATGACATGATCGACGTTGATTCCAATAGGATGTTACCGAATGTACAAGGAAACTTGGCCCACTTGACCCACAAGATTCCTATGGTACAATTCGAGGAGCTTCTCGGGGCTATGCAAAGACACGTGGTCGATGTACCCCATACGTGGGTTAGGTTGTTCAAGAATTTAGCGAATGCTGTAGTTTGTTACCATGATTATCATCCAAAACTAGAGGCATAGATTCCATGACTCTATTTTGTATCAACTGTGTATATTTTGAGGGATATAAGCCCATTTTTTAACTACGACAACATATTTTTTGGAACTTTTATTTAGAAATAAAAACCGATGGCTACCGATTTGATACATGTACATGTGTATAAATGTGAATGTGAATGTATGTATGTTAATGCTTCTTTCTTAGTTATGTGACAAATTCCAATCTAAAATGTAATTTTCATATGAATTGACAACTTGAATATAACATCTAGGTATATGAATGTATGTAATGAAATCAAAATTTCATTATAACAATATTACCCTTAGGAACCTTCTCAGTAACGTAGGATCTATAACACGATATTGACCATTCAATTATGAGACAATCAACTATGAATCCAGGCGAACCTTTGAAGAGCGAATGCCATTTGAAATGGAATACCATAATAGCTCTATAACTGAACTATACTCAACCATATTGTTTGAGGATGGCGGAAGGAACACTCCTCCTGAAGACATGAGATGACCCTCGGTTGCATAAATGACCAAAGAAACATAAGCTAAGTTCTATGTATGGCAGTGACACCATCAACATATCCTAGATACATCGAAGACTCCATCGACATCTGCCAACTGATAGGAAGCATGTAAACAAACCGACGACACCACAAGAAAAAAAAATGCAAAAAATGTACAGTAATATACAAGGTACTAGCCCAAGCTAGAGACTCAGGCATAATACTTCTTAAGGTAGACCCCATTTCTGGGCTCCTTTAGAATGTTCCCTTCATAATATTCCAAGTCGTAATCCCCTTTTTCCAGGACACCCCTCACTTTGTAAGGACCATGACACATAATGATTAAACTTGCCTGCCCCCAATGGTTTACTGGATTGATCATACAAGTGGACCAAGTCACCCTCTTTATACTGACAAGGACAGATAGACTTATCATATTAATCCTTGACATGATTCTTATTTACTTCTATCACCACAACAACATCTCGATGATGCTCATCAAGTTGCTCGAGGTGGACTAATCATTGTTATAACTCAGAGGTGTCAGGAAGGAACTTTACAACTAGCTTCAATGAATGGATATTGCATTCAACCAATAAAACTGACTCTACCCCATGCACTAACTGGTATAGTGAAAAACTGGAGGAAGCCTTAACCACGGTCTGATAAGCCCACAAAGCAAGATATAATATAATTTGTCAATTAGTCTTGCTTTGTGTGACGATTTTTTTTAGAATGGCCTTAAGAGATTTATTAACCACCTCGACGTAACAATTCACTTGGGGGTAATAAGATGGACAATTCTCTTTCTTAAACCCTGATTTTAAAGTTAATTATGCCATGATCTTATTCTGAAAGTGACTTCCATGATCAATGACAATCTCCTTCAGGATGCTGAATTGAGTGATAATTTGATTGAACATGAAATGGGCGACCATCTTACCATCGGGTTTTACTATAGGCATGTCCTCCGCTCACTTAGTAAATTAATCCATAACCACTATAATATGATGATGCCTCCAGCTGAAGCTGTGTTGTAATCCGTAAAATCCAGCCCCCGCTTGGTGAAGGGAAGGACGACGATGATGGGATATAACGGGGCAGGTTGTGAGTGCATGTTCAGAGAAAACACCTAGAAAGGGTGACATCTCTTGACCACATTAAAACAATATTTAAATATCGATGACCAATTATAATCAACTCTCAAAATATTCCAAGTTGTAGCAAGCCTAGATAAGTGACCACCACACACCCCACTGTGGTAGTCATTAAGCAAAACCTCATCCTCCTTGTGAGTTAAAAAATGACATAAAATAGATTCCACCCCATGGAGATATGATGTCTCATCGATAATAAGGTAGTTTTTAGCGTTATGGCGTAAGCATCGTCGCTCATCCCCTGAGAGATCCCCATGGCGATACGATGTCTCATCGATAATAAGGTAGTTTTTAGTGTTATGGTGTAAGCATCGTCGCTCATCCCTCGAGAGATGTGGAGGAAAATTCAGATTCCTAATATAGATGATAATATCACCATACCAAGGGTCCAAACAAGATATGAGGAAAATGTGCTCATCTACAAATGAGTCCTCATGAACAGTGTCTTCACCAAGCCTAGGAAATTCTGACATCAACTCCATGAACTTCAAGGTCAAATGCTTGTAAAATAAAAATCCATTTATTAGATTTTCCTACTATCATCCGTCTAGTCAGGACAAACTTAAATTGAGATATGTGCTACAACTATGGTCTGACAAAGTAGAATGCAGTGAAAAAATCTCTATACTACGTGAGTAGTCGCTAAGGCCAACTTCTCCACGTAAGTATATCAAAGTTATACATCAATGATATTCTAGCTAAGATAATAAATAATTTGCTCATGGAGCTCATGATCCTCTTGAACCAGGACCATACCAACCGTCTCTTGATAGGCGACCACATAATACAAGAAGTCCCTACTATAGTCTAGAGGACTAAGCGGAGGGGTCAATGCCAAGGATTTCTTAAGAACGTTGAGGGAATCTTGGGATCTCTCATCCCATAGGAACATAGTGCCCTTCTTCAATAAGTGCATAAACTCTTGGTCAAGTTGGTATAATTCACAATGAACCGATGCAAGAAATTATCCATCCCTTGACTTTGAAGTTGTCGAGTTGTGCATGGGGGATGAAATCGAAGTATTGACTCAACCTTTAACAAATCAACCATAATCCCCTCCTTTTAAATAATGAATTGCAATAGGTGCCAATCCTCACACAAAAGATGCACTTTTGTGGGTTTAAACAAATTTGATAAGGGTGGCATCTCTCAAATACCAAATGAAGATGTGTTGGATGATCCACTCTCTAACGAGAGTGAGTAGTGAGGTTGTCCAGATACACTTCGATTATGCATTTAAGTCAAGAAATGAAAATTTCATCTCCCTCTAAAAAGTAGCTCCAACATTTTTTAGGTCGAAGGGCATCTTCTGGTATACAAAAGTACCCCAAGGACATATAAATGCAGTCTTATGTTGATTCTCGGGCTTAATCTGGATCTGATTATAGCTGAAAAAACCATCCATAAACGAGAAAATATTGCTTCCCACACACTCATCCAAAATATGGAGTGGGGAATTTATCCTTAGGACACATTATATTGAAATCTCTAAAATCGGTGCACATGCAGATGGTTCCCTACTTCTTATACACATGAACGAGATTGGATACCCATTCGGTTAAGGGAACTAGGTAAATGCAGCCAACTTTGAACAGTTTATCTACCTCATCCTTAATGGTGGTCACCTTATGAGGATTCACATCTCGTAAGCATTTTCAAACAGGATTAGAATTAGGATAAGTTTTGATCTCATGCTCAATAAAATGACGGTCTATCCCTAACATTTCTTATTAAGACCAAACAAATACGACACAAAATTCCTTAAATAACTTGTTGTATGTCTGAATCTCTTTAGGTGAATAATCCTCACCGATGTAAACGTTTTCCACCTTGTTAGGGGTTTAACGAATGTTGATCGGAATTGTTAGTGATATGTTCACCATGTTCCCTTTGACATATAAACCATGAGTGCCTAATGGGACCATGTGGTGACCAACTTTATCACTTAATAATGATTGAAATTTGTCATGCTCAATCCATTTGATATTTGGGAGGAAATAAGATCGATGATGGATCCCCTCCTAAGGATTCTCCAAACTAGACACAGACTCTATAATAGATTCATATGAAGAAAAAGTGTCGTCAAGGAAATCGTGTGAGCAAAACGAATCAATCGCCCAAGCAGGCAGTGCAAAAAGATATTCCTCTTCTATCCGCAAAGAGGAGAGATATGGGTCTCAAGTTACATCAAGTACAACTTGGTAAGAAACCTCAGCTACAGAAAATGACATATCTTCTATAATAGGTGAACATCCTTCACACTAATCAACTGGAGAAGGGAGAGTCCAAGGGTCACTCAAATATGAGGTACGAAATAGAACCCGACGCTAAGGTGAAAAAAAACCATCAAGAGTGGAATGAATAGCTAGTATTGGAGCCGAAAAGTTAAAATTTCCCATCAACGAAGGATACACAACACCAACATTCTTAGGTTTCGACTGAGAATTTTCAACTACTGGGATGGTGGAACCCAATGATGCCGAGGAAATATAATTATTATATGATAATTGATCGATCGGCACAATTATTCCCTCCTGAGGAAAGAATACGAAACATAACACATACGACACAATCACCTTCATGGAATAAATCCAGTTCCGGCTTAGTAAAATATTATAGACAACGGGCACATCAACCACCTCAACCTCAACCGGCATGGTCTTCCCCCCCAACTGGACCTGAAGGGAAGGAATGATACCATGTAGTGTAAATGAGTGTCTATCAAATGCTATCAACATAGTAATGTATTTGGACAACACGGGAGAGCCAAGACCCTTCCAACAAGCCAAAGACATCACTGACGTCAAAGCACCCTCATCAATAACTGTATGTTTAATGGTGTTATTAAAACACTCCACATGGAATTGAAAAGCCACATGGTAAGGTAAGCGAGGTTGGACATATTTAGTCTCAAACTGGACCACACTAGGGTTGTTCGAATCAAGAACTCCTAAAGTAGACAACAAGGCTCTCCTATGGGAAGGAAAAGCATGAGGCACTTATAACGTCGACATCGCACATAGAGTCTATCCCAAATCCTCTATGATAGAATATGTAACATCCTCGACCCTCCGACTGGCGAAGAGGATGCTACCATGCCATTAACCTTACGAGAAACTAGCCCCATGAACATATACATAAAATTTGAAAAGCTTTGAAGGAAAAACATGGATACATCATTACCATTCAACAGAAGCAAAACTATACATTCAAGCATTCGACATGTTCATTGTATTTCATTAAATAGTAAATACAATTGCAAAGATGAAATATACAAGATAAAGAAGGGTAATTATCTTATATGAATCTTGTCCCACAACCAGCTACGTCGTTGCAACATTCCACCCAACCATAGGGCAGTGTGCTCATCAATCTCTCAGCAACATTTCCACCGGCCCCGAGCTGGGCATGATTCCACAAGGATGAAGGGGAAGCTAGCCGACTCACACATAACCAAAGGTACACGATTCAACCAAGCCCAACACAGTTGGGTTTGTCAAGCCATCAAGGAGTTGGTAAAGGCTGAATGCTAAGATGGTGATCTCATTGAAGAGCTAAGGACACCTACACAAGAACTAGCCTAACTTCTAGGACACCCACACACACCCAACACAAGGAAATCAGTCCCTTCTCTGCTACACAGTCCCTCAGGCCCTGACCTCCCTTCCATTGCTATTCGGGGTTGTGGAGAAGAAATCCAGCCCTCTGTCTCTATCTGTGTGGCTCCCAAACACACCAGGTTTATCAAGCATACCAAGCCTTCATTCCCACTCCAACACAATTCGAGGACCAACCACTGCATACGCGCAACAAAACAAGAGATTCACAGCTCTGACTAGGGAATCCGATTCTTGAGTAGTTCTTGGCTCTATCATGGCCAAAACGACTCAATAAGACTCTACAACAACCCAAAACAAAAATGAACCCTCATCAAACCAAAATTCGTGGGGAGATCAACAGCCTCGATCTCGACACTGAAGCAATAGGAAATACACAGCCCGAAATGGAAGGGGAGATCCAACTCTCAGCCTAGACAGGGGGGAATATACACAGAACCCCAAGTCAGTATGAATAATACACACATCCAGCATAAATCGTACCCCTGAGGCCACTCTACCAGCTCGCTACGTGAGGAAATAGTCCCAACCTGTGCGTGAGGAGAAGAACAAAGAATCCCAACCTGGGTGTGAGGAAAAGAGAGAACGACTGTCTGCGTGGGGATGGAATGCGGGTCTTCTGCCCCTACATGAGGGAAAATGAAGGACATCTCCTCAGGGATTGCATGTGGTCAGGAGCTAACAACCCTGCCAAACTGATGTTGTCCATGCAGACGTCTTCCCAAGGTAATAACTGCCCCCAACCAACTCCTGCGGAATTAATTCGGTTGGTAGATGAGACAAGGGGAAAAATGGGTAAGTAAGACAAAAAGGATGGTGGACATCTAGATGGGTTCACCTCTTGACACTTGGCTATTCCCCAATGGCTCCCATAGGTTAGACAATCCCCCCCCCCTTAACCTTAGGAAATCATGCCCTTTTCATTATTGTTGCATCGACATAGATGGTTGTAGGTTTTTGATTAATTTTGCATACACACATGATGTCCAACATTTTAATGTGCATGGCTAGCACAAAATACCATCGGCATCACCTCCAATCACCGAAACAAAAAACACTAATTCATGGTGGGGCCTTTGCCTTTAACTCCACACCATGATTAGTTACAATATTACATCATATACCTTTTAATGCAAACGGGGTCAAAACTGGGGTATTACAGAATAGTTCTGGGAGGCTAGACCATTAGGATTGCATGCCAAGTACTTAAGGGATCCCTAAGGCACATGTGATATAGTCTTAGGCTTATCAATCTGCAAAGCGATATCTAGAGGCAAAGGATATTTTCCCATGGTCGATTTCAACATGAAAAGATGACAACATATTAATACAACTGTGACCACCTTCATGGGCTGGAGGGTTTTGATTCCCACCAGACCCACTTCTATTAGCTGAAGCACTCAAAATGATGTTCTGGTTATGCGAAAGGGGATTTGTCAGCACAGTTGGGATCTGCGTGATGAACTTTGAGGCCTCATCAATCATAGGGTACAAGTGCGTAAGGTGGTATCCTCCCCAAAGTTTATAAGGGAATTTGAGATAACGTTTAGGATTCTTGTCCCCACCAACATTTTCATTTTTCTTTTCATGATTAGCATTTTCCTTCTTATTCCCACCCTTCCTATTGTTCTTCCCCTTCTTTCTATTCCATATGGGTTGTTGGTTACCCTTATGGTATGAGGACTACACAAAATTTACATCCGTCGATTGGGTGGGGGTGTACAAATTCATGGCTTGTTCGATCGTAGAATGATTAATATACAAAATTTTCATTTGATTCGTAACCTTGTCCTCATCTTTCGCACTCGCAGATCCAAAAATGGCATCAACGTGTGCCTGAGTTTCAAATTGGATCATGATTCTATGTCAGTGCATCAGGAGTGATCTCATAAAGGATCCCAAACTACGCATTAATCAAGTATAATTGTTGAGATTGGAAAATATCCTGTTCCTAGTTAGCCACTCTGGATGTTGAAACATCCTTCACGATGTAAGGTAATAATGACTTAAGGAACCATTCCAATAAGAATTTAGGTGGAGTGTTGGATTTAATAAACCTCTTCCATGTATGCCACTCTTAAATATGGTCAGATATGGGAGTATCCTTGTCTTGCCGAAATATCGACAAGATTTTGGTGTCAATGTCGTAACATACCGACAGCTAAAATGGATTAAGGAATACCATGGACAAGTCATTAAAATTCCGATATGTTCCCCTAGGTAGCTCTATATGTCATTTCATGGCTAGAACCATAAGGGAGAGTTGAAATAGTCTCAATTAAACAAAATAATGGTTCAATTAATTCAAAGAGAACCAAAGATGAAAAGTACTGATGCGATCACTCATATCCTCACCCTTTGTTATTGGAAATACTCATCTTCCACGGACAGAAGTTGTTTCCCTAGCCTGAACTACTCTAAGATAGAACAAATGAGTCACAACAATGAAATCACTTCCCCTAAGATTGATAGATGCTTGGAATGGATTCTTTTACCTATCATACAATGTGATGTACCAGTCCTATGGAATGCTAGATCTCCATAGATTCCCCTGCATGAGACACACAACCAAGGCACATACAAGATCAAAGCACCAAGTACAATTTATAATCCTATGTTGATGACTAAAAAATTCAACAATGAAACAATTGATCAATACATAATATGATTCATGGGAAAGGAACTTCCATTGCATTAATATAATAAGAGAGAGATAGATTACAACCAAGAGCCTTAGTGTTGAGAAGTCTCTTCTCAAGCAACCTCTTGCCTCCAAAGCTTTAAACTTTCCCATCTAATGCTTACTCTCCTTGGCTAGATTTGGCCAGAGTTTTGATACTATAACATAATCTTCCTCTCCTTTACCCATGGGGGGTGAACCAATACTTATATCCATGGGAGGATATAAGGAATGGTTGAGGTGGAGGGGAGATCCTACAAGGAGGGATCCCGAGTCCAGGTGGTCGAAGAGTCTAGGGATGAGGTTTCCACGAAGCTAAGGTTCGAGAAGCTTCATGAAACTTCCTTTTTAGCTTTAAAACTTGAGCACCGCTCTTTGTCAATTAATACAGAGCATTACCCATAGTGCATTGCTTATTATATAAAGGCATGTGGCGGTGGCACATCTTTTTGTTCATTAGAGGAAATTTCAACTCAAAATGGGCCTCCTAAGGAAAATAATTAAATAATAGTTAAAATAATAAAATAATATTTATTAATTTTGGAGGAAGAAAAAAAAACTACTTTTTTTGTTTGTATTTTTGACATATCTCCCTGTGTTTTTACTCAAATTTCGATCGGGAGAGATCGTTGGATGCATTCCACATCCAATGAGCTCTCCCGATCGAAATTTGAGTAAAAACACAGGGAGATATGTCAAAAATATGAACAAAAAAACAGTTTTTTTCATGATACCTATCCCCAAATTTATATGAAAAAATTGTTTAAGACCTATACGGTATTTCAAATTTAAAGCAATTTCATTGGATAACACATGATGACATGGAAATTAGGGTTGAAAGGCCCATTTTGAGTTGAAATTTCCTCTAATGCATGAAAAACATATATTACACATTGGGGTAATGCACATTGTCCACAAGAAAAGTGCGGTGGTGGAAAAAGGCATGAAATCACTGATCAAAGTCCCAATTCAACTTCATAACTTGGGGATTGGAGGCAAGTTCTGATGTTTGGTTCTCAGTATATGATGACGATGAGAAATATGTGTAACAAAATCCCCCCCAAATCATGAGGCTAGAGTGATAGGATAGGTGAAAGCTTTACAAGAACAAGTTATCACTTCAAGGCAAGAGTTCACTGATCGAAGATGTTCAATAACCTAGCTCATCCTGCAGTACATCAACTCTTTGATTCACATATATATGACTCTGATCATGTCTTTAGACCATTACAAAGAAGATCCATGTGAGGTACAAACAATCATGGATACTAAAATACAATGTAGATCCATGTGAAAAAGACTCAAACTTGGACATAGATACCATACATACAATGTATATCTATGTCACACAGACACAAATTTGAGCACAACCATGACCATACGAATGTGGATCCTTGATAGGACTCATACAAATACTCCATCACAACCTGGGGAAAGCAATGAGCACTTAACAAATACCCAGGGTCTTCGTCTCATCTTCAACGAAGTAAGATTTTATCCATGTGATTACAATGTCTTGATGTCGAACATGGTAGAAACCACTTGATTACCGGTCAATGATGAGAACTGTTAACAAGTGCTAGGGAGATCACCATTGATGTCGATGATTCCCAAGGTACCATATTACAATATCCCAAATTTGAATAGATGATTTGATGTCGAACATTCGTTCGAAGCTTCCGATCAAAGGTCAATGATGTAAACCTATGTCAAAAGCAAGAGGATTTGTCATTGATGCATACAGATCTCAAGGTACTACTTTGTTTCTAAGACTAATTCCTGAAATATGTGATGAAGTCGACAGGAATAGTCTCGTTGAAGGAGGGCCATGATGAATCCCACATCAACGACATGAAACTCAGAACAACGTTTTGTACAGAATCTTCCTTTGAACATAGGGTGGCACGACCAAAGACTTGGCAGCATTGACTTGATGAGGAAAATACCGATACATAATGCGATGATGGATGATGCATTCTTTGAAAGACTCAAAGGAGTGACATGACTCATGAAAGTGGATCGACTTGGAAGCAAGCTGAATACCCAATTGATTGAAATTAAATGTAGACAAGTGCCATGTTCAAAAGTGACTACATATTGCCATTATTGCAAATGAAATATGGTTCCCTTCCCTTACTTTCCCCATCATGATTGATGAGTTCCTCTTTTTGTTTTTACGAGTTCAAAGAGGGCAACAAACACTCGTTGTAGCTTATCATAGGATACGTCCATTTTTGCATGTTTCACGAACCTGAGAAAGGAGGGGTTCGTTCCCAAAAGAGGGTCTCTCAATGTTTAATTTAACGAGTCCATTGAAAGTAAACTTGGTATCATTCTCGTTTAGAGAGTCTGAATGAAATGGAAGAAGACTCCAAAAGGTCCTTTTTTTGTACAATTTAGTCTTTGAGGCCCAAAAAGTATAAAATAATACCTTAGAGAACTCTTCTAGTCGATGACTAGAGTATTCCATTTTCGTAACTTAGTCAATCTGAACCGAAAAGGGGTAAACTATCGTCGAAAATATGACTCTTCGGGCCCTTTTACAAGCATGAATAAGACAAGTTCACTCAACGATGTTTTCACATTTTAGGAGTTTGAAAAGAGCTTAAAGAAGACTTCATTAGGGTTTCTTTTCGCGAAGAGTAGTTTAACGAGCCTGAAAAAGAAGTAAAACTTGACTCAAAAATTTATTACTACGATTAACAAACATGACTAAGATTTCTAAAATAGGGCTCATGAGCTTTTTATGTTTTGTGCTAGGACGAAAAAGTAAAAAATAAACTCATTCATAACCCAAAAATTCAAATTGTCCATGCTCTGCAAGCTTCAAAATGACCATTAGACTAAGAAAATATTAAAAACTAAGCTTTATAAACTATTTGAGGGTAAATATTTAACAAAATAATTAAAATAATGAAATAAAACCCAAAAATATTTGAATAAAAGTGAGTAAAAAGTTAAATAGATTTACCATTTGCATTTTTACCATTTGGAGAGCATTTTGAGCCATTTAGGGTGCAGATTTCAGATGAGGATTGTAGAGACATTAGTCCACCATTTTTAGAACCGTCAGTTCCAGGTAAATCCTAGACTCATTTCCAAGCTTTTCATGGTTTCCTTTTTCCATTTCATGCTATTTTTAGGGTTTTTGGGGAATTTACCCAAAGAGAAAATGCACCCAACGGGTAACACGCTTTTCTTTTTCGGGACATGCGGTGCCTAGGTGACACCACACATTCTTCTATAGAAAATGGAGGTGGCACCTCTATTTCCTAATGGGGGACAGACGGTAACAAAAATTTCCCTAGAACGTGGTAAAAATAAGCCAAAAGAACAAATTTTAAGTATTTCAAATGATTGATTTTATGTTCTAATACCCCATTATATATTTTTGACAGGCTATCTTTAGCGAATATGGTGATCTGAAAGGAAAGCGAGCACGAGCTTGATGACATTCGAGCTGGGAATGAAGCTGGTAATGTGGCCGCTTTGCGTGGGTTCAGTCTCTTGAAATTCTTCAATGTGCCCAGCATGAGGTCACATGTAAAACTACTGGAGTACATTCTCAAGACATGGAATCCTGAGCAACATTACTTTGATATAGGGTCTCATGTTCTGACACTGGAAGTAGAGGACATATATTTCCTTACGGGTTTATCACAGTGAAAAGTGCCCATTTCAGTGACAGGTCCTCATGGTGGGGAAATCGGCACACAGGGTCTTATTGATCATTTTTGCTTTTCGAATACCCAAATGTGCGGAAAGAAAATACCTACCAAGGATTTCATGGATCTACCTGTGCGCACAATACTGTTCACCATGCAGCACATCGGGAGTCAAGGGGCTCACCAAGCATCTCGTGCACATATTATCTATGCTATAGAGGCAATGGCACCCACAGTTTTCAACTGGGAATAATCCCTACTTGTTACTATGAAGGAACAAATGACTAAATGTCACCGAGGAGAGTTGATGCAATTCGAATATGGCACTATCTTAGTGTCCTTTTTCTTTGAGATGGTACCCCATATGAGGCCAAAGTGGCCTTCACTAAGTTGAGGGAAAGAGATCCATGCATGCTAAGATGGGTGGAGATCATGGCTTGCCATGGTGGCAGAGGATCCAAGGTAAAGTACGAGACTGCATTCTTCTGATGGTTAGATGATCATCTCCTCATGATTGAGGACTATGCATATGGCGGTACTGATTTGAGGGGAGATCTGTATCTGGCCCTACCAATAAATGATCAGTGGGGTGATATGGGTGAGTGAGACAGTATGACATTGATGGGTTTATAATTTTTATGTATGTTAACGAGACCTACTTTTATCATGTAGATGTGGGATTGGCACGGCCTGGGGGCTCTTCTCCCATTGACAGGTGAGGAGGGGCCCGATTTGTACATACAGGAGATGACGATATGACTGAGCTGGAGGAGAACCTCAACCGATTGATATTGGATATCCCAGACATCACCGTGGATGACCTCCCTAGGAGGTATTAGAGACACACTGTGGGGGTGTCAGGCCGCTTTAGACACTTTCTATGTAGAGTGGTGATGGCCTTCATGTGCTATCATGAGCACCACTAGGATCCCACAAGATGTAGACACTGAAATATATCCAGCCTCAATATTTTTTTTATTTTTTATATCTAAAAGCCAGCGTGATTTAGTCGGGGTCTCGAGACCATTTTTGTAAAAGCACACTTTTGATATATATATATATATATATATATATATATATATATATATATATATATATACATACATACATACATACTTATTGGTGACCTATATGTTTTCAATCATGGAATGATATTTATATGAGTTGTATGGATTTTTATTATTTATGTTTATTTACAATGAACCATGTTTTTTACTTAACAGATGTCATGAATGAGCAATAAACCAATCCAACATGTAATTGGCAAGCGAATATGAAACCGTGTTACAAGATCTAGGGATATGCTGATAAGTAATATATTCAAATGACCTTTCCAACAAACGCACTCTACAAAAGAGACGAAGAAGTACCGGATTCCAAATTATGTAAACATGAATTAGATGAGAAACCACTAGCTGAGAGTCCATAAAGACTACCAAATGGTCAATGTCACGAGATGCAACTTCAATTAACAAACCTATCACTCCGTGATACTCAACAATGTTATTGGTGGCTAGTGGACCTATACAAAATGCTCCTGAACTAATTAGGTCATGAACTTGGGAATATAACACCCAGGCGGCTGAAGCAAGATTCAGGGTGTGATGACAAGCACCATCAGCAAAACCATAGAAGGCCATATGATCTACAGAATCAAAACATGGGATAAAAAGTGCTGACAAAAACTCTGAACCATATTAAAATAACAAAACCACACTAAAAGGAAAAAATGTACATATATACAAGGCACTAATGCAAAATATATCTCAAGCATAGTACATTTTTAGGTATAACCCATTGCGAGGTTTCTTGAAAGGTATCCCATCATAGTCAACAAGCACATAATCCCCTTTTTCTAATAATTTACTCACGATAAAAGGACCACACCACATTGATTCAAGCTTCCCCTTCCCAATTTTGTCATGTTTCTGATTGTAGGTCAGAACCAGATCTCCTTCATTAAAAACACGAGGTTGAACTGATTTATCATATTGGGCCTTGATCCATTTTTTGTGCGACTCATTAGCCAAGGTGAAATCTCTCCAAAGACCAGGTACTTCTTAGAAGTGGTCTTGGTGAATTTGAGATCAAATTCCTGTAGGATGAAAATCCAATAGGAATATTTTCCCCCTAGTACTTGACGGGTAAGAATATAGTACATAGGGTTTTGATATGCTAGCACGGTGGTGGTACGAATTAAGATGTAGTGATGGAAACATTGCACAACGATGACCATAGCCAAGGATAGATTATCCACATATAAGTCGCGGGTTTCAGAATCAAGAAGACTCTTACTTAGATAATATATCACGTGTTATTGGGCGTTTAGATCTTCTTGCACTAAAACCATACCAATAGTAGTAGTGGAGGCGACAATGTAAAGCATAAAATATTTTTAATAATTTGGAGGGTGCAATGCAGGTAAGTGTGTTATAACATGTTTCAAATTATCAAAATCTCTTTGAGCTTGATCATCCCAAAGAAAGGGAGTGTTTTTTTTCAAGAGACGCATATAGCCATGCGTTTTTTCTGCAAAATTGCATACAAAACGACGAAGAAAGTTTTCCTTCCCTTGCAAACTTTGGAGTTCAGTAATATCTATCGAAGGTGGTAAGGCCATGATAGCAAAATTTTTTAAGGGATCAATACGAATCCCATCCCTAGAAACAACGAAACCAAGTAAATGTACAATCTCAACACAAAAAACACACTTGTGTGGATTGAGCTGAATATGGTAATGATGACATCGAAGGAAATGTGTCTAAGATGCCTTGAATGGTCTTCCCTCTGTTGTGAACGAGCAAGTAGGTAATCCAGATACGGTTCCACTATGTGTTTTATATCATGAAAGGCATAAGGCATAGCTCGTTGGAAAGTAGCTCCAATATTCTTCAAACCAAAAGGAAACTTCTGATAAGCGAAGGTTCCCCATAGACAAAAAAATGTCAATTTTATGCTGGTCAACATGTAAAATATCGATCTGATTATAGCCAGAAAATCCATCCATAAAAGAGAAAATGACACTTCCAGCACAGTTATCGACGATTTGATCGATGAGAGGGGTAGGAAAGTTTTCCTTTGGACAAGATTTGTTTATGTCCCTAAAATCGATAGAAACCCTAATAGTGCCATGTTTCTTGGTGGAAGGGACAATATTAGACACCCACTTGATTAAAGGCATGGGGTAGATAAAACCAGCTTTCAAAAGCTTTTCAACTTTAGCTTTCATGGCTGCATCTTTTCTTGGGTGGACTTGGCAAATTTTTTGCCTAAAAGGTCTTGCCATCGTATAGGTCTTGATCTCATGCATGATGATAGATGGATAAATTATGGGAATTTCTTCATAAGTCTAGGAAAAAACATCACATAATTCCTTAAAAAGAGCTCGGTATTCCTCAATTTCCCTTGTTGAGCAGTTTTGGCCTATGTGGACATGCTCGACAACACCTGGCTTGACAGATATATCGAGGGGAATTGTTTTGGTGATGTCACATAAATTCCCTTCAGAATCAACACCTTGCGATAATACAAGTGTTTGTGGATACTCGACTATATCGTTACTAATCATAGAAACAAAATATGAATCTACTGAATTGCTGTTAGGAAGAAACAATGGTCGATGATGAGAATATTCTCATAAAGATTCATCGAGAATCATAAGCTCCATAGTAGACTCATCCAATGGAAAATATTGTGAGGGATAATCTAAAGTCGGGAGAGGGGAATCTAGCCAATAAGGCAGATGGTAAGGATCTAGTGCTACCAAATGATGATCATCTATGTAGGAATCAGAAACAGTCTGAATGACATCATATAGGGCTTCATGTGGACTCATAGAAGATGATTCAACAATATATTTTCCTTTAGGCATGCCCCGAGTCATGGAGGATATCATGTTTTTCGTGGTATTTTCTGTCCTAGGAGGGGCATTGTTGGATGGAAAAACTCCCATGAGTGAAGAATATTTCAACAATCCAACCCCCATAGACAGATAGGGAGGATGTGTCTGCCCTAACATTGGAAATTATTTGTTATCGAAGCAGTAAAATTTGGTGAGCAATAATAGAGTTGGCCTATAGTCACAATTTTTCCTTGATGTAGGAACTGGAGTGTGTAGAAAACTGACAACGCAACGACTGTCAGAGCATAAAACCAATTCCCTCCTAATAAAAAATTGTAACCTTAAGGAGAATCGACCACTTCTACTTGTATATAAACAATCCCCCCCTAGCTCGATAGACAAAGACAAAAGCAAACCATGGGGTTGAAAACCTCGTCCATTGAAAGATTTTAATCTGGTTGGTGACTTGTTCAATTTAGGAGAACCAATGGCTTTCCAACAAGACATTGATAAGACCGAGGTGGAAGCTCCTTCATCTAAAATAGTCTGATAGACCTTCCTACCCACTACTATAGTAGCTATTTGAAAAACAAGTTGGTGGGATAGCCTCAATTTATAATTCTCCACATTAAATGTAATCATGGTCAAATTTTCAGGATCAAAATCCCCTAGAGATTACAACAAGTTCTTCCATTGTCCATGACATCTTTGGAGTACTTCCAACGCGGGCATAGCGCAAGGTGCTTGACATAAATCTTCAACAACATTCTACAATTGGGTTGCTCGAGCACTAGGATTGAAAACATTTTTACGGATTGTACTCTTAGGAGGACGTAAGATCGTGTCAAAACTAGGTTTCTCAATAGTGAGGGGACCATTAAAAGGATGTGGAGGAGAAGGGTTTACTGGAGGAGTCTTCTTGGGATAAGCACCCTCATATTTCTTCTCAGGTGTCTTGTCATATGTTTGACTTCTAGTAGTCAACGAAACTGTTTTGGCAGACATCATACGAATGTCTTCAGTAGAGGATGAAGGACCATGCAAAGATGTATGGTCAATCAATTGATGTTGGGATAGAAAGGGGTCGGTTAACATTGCTGGTTTGGGGTTACTTTTCAAAAACTTATTATTCTCTTCACGATGAGGAGACTCCTTCGTGAAGTGATCATCTCCACACAATAATCAAGGATACTTATCCTTTCATTTAGGTTTTGCATCATTCTCTGGGGTAGATGTTTGGGGTACTCTCCTATTGATTTCTAGGTTTCTTATTCTTTCCTTTTCGCTTCTTCTTGTTGCTGGGTGATTGTGAGGACGAAATTGCATTCACCTCAGTGGAAACCGTAGTAGTAGAAGAAGTTGTAGTTGAAGCACTCTATGGTTTAGTAGGCTTGGCTGTAGATGAAGGTTGTGTTAGGATTTATAATCCTCACTTGTGAAAACTGTCTATTAGATTATATTTTCCTAACTTAGGAGTCATTTAGTTATTATTGGGTCCACTAGTACCATTGGTTCCACTTGGCCTAATGGGGCCACATGTACCAGTCACTAGAGCGTGGGGAAAACTGATAGAGGCTAACTGGAACTGATTGCACTTGCATGCATCAGTTTAGGTGCCTCCTAGACCAATCCCTACAATTTAGGAGTCACTGGGAGTGCCGAAACCAACCTACTTCAGTTGTTTGCAGTTGGTAACTAGTTAAGTTTAATTATGCTTCAATTACATTCAGTTAGATATCCTCCAGTTCAATTAGTGCCAGTTATGCATGGCTACATGTGGGAAGGCTCTAGTTCTCACCTACTTCTCACATAGCACTGCAGTTAGACTGGTTTGATTGATTGTAATAGATTGAGAGACTGGATTAGACATCTGGAGTTAGCCAGTTGAACTCCAATAGTAATTTAGACACTTCTAGTTAGCCATGCAGACAGATTGAGTTGGTAGATTCGAATTCATCTCTCATGACTCAAATTATCCTTTATGTATTACCATTGTATATTGTTGGGATTTAATGAAGTTTATACTGTACTTATCCAAGCAATACTTATCTGTTTCCCATGATAATTGATTTGTTCAGTGTGTATTATTCATTCATTTTCATTGCATAATAACTAAGAATCTAATTGCACTCATTGCTACGAAGATCTAATGGCATAATAGTTCTAATATGGTATCAAATCCATCTCAAGAAAGCTTCAAGTCTGTCTACTCTCCATTGTACACCAGAAATAGCTAGGTTTCCATAGAAGTCCCGCAAAGAGTGCCTTGCTTCCTGTGAACTTATTTAGAGTGGTGATGCAGGCATGACGAACCTTGAAAAAGTGTACATGTCGAGAGCGAAATATTGATTCTATCATAGTGAGAATGATTTTGGTTTTGCTGTGAATTTTCCACAGGCGCTACGTAGCTCGAATTGAAGATATTGTCTGATCAACAAGAGAATTATGGATTCTCAACCCTCCACACCTTAGATCCTAACACCCTTCAATCATGTTTATTGGAGGGCAGATATGCAGGTATCCTTGAACAACAAGGGATACTTTAGGATAATACTTAGAAGGGAGGTTAATCCCCATCATCCAACTGAGAAAAACAAGTTTCTAAACCGCTTAGATGAAGATTTTGGTTATCTATGTACTCGCATATCCAGATATCTCCTCTTTCACTTTGAAGGTTTGAGGATTCCCAAAGAAGCTTGGGAGGAGATTGAAGTCTTGTTTGGAAAGCAAGGTGAGCTTCGGGGACACATTCTGGAGTACGAGTTGATATCCTTGCATCCCAACAGTTCCGAGACCATACAACAATTCTTTACTAAATTCAACTCTGTTGCACTTCAATGCATACAATGTAGAATAGAAAGAAAGGATGAGAAGCATGTGATCTCCATACTAAAAAAACTAGGTACTGAGTATTCTATATTTGTCTCAATCTTCCATTCCCAATTGGAATATGTCCTCACTTGATTCCTTTGCCGAGTCCTTAATACAGGAGAAATAGAAGTTGGTCCACATGGGAGTTACCCAGACTTCCAAAAACCAATCTCTCCTAGTGACATACTATACCAAAGTGCAAGATAAAGGGATACCTAAGGGGAAGGAGCCTAAAGAATATGATTTGAAGTCTAAAGAGAATCAGAAGACTTCCGAAGGAGCTTCGAGCTCTAAGAAGAAGAAAAGTTTGAAAAGAATATGTGTCCCTATTGTATGAGGGGTTTTCATCTAGAAGACTCTTGTATGAAGAAGCAAGTAGACCAATTGTTTTCCCTCCTCAAGTAGAATAACATTGCTCTTACACAAAGAACAAACAAGTCTGATGATGGACCACAGACCTAAGATGATGAAAGGTGCCATGCCTTGAAGGCTTGCCTTATTCAGTCGAAAGCATACTTGATTGATTCTGGAGCATCCAACCACATGGTTGCCTCCAAGGAATCTTTCTCTACCCTCACACTATCAAAAGGGCCAAATATTCACATGGGAGATGACCCCAAAATTCCAGCAGCATGAAGAGGTTCAATTAAAATCCAGCATGGTGAGTTCAAAAATGTTCTCTATGTTCCCTCCCTTGCAGCTAATTTTTTTATTTTATCAGATGACTCGTACATGCTCTCCCAAGAGATTTACATTCAACTCATATTCAGTTGAGATCACAGAAAAATATACTAGAAAGCTGATAGCGAAAGGTATTGCAAATCATTCTACTAAAGCTTATGAGTTCTCTCATTTTTTACCTGTCTCACATCCTACGACTTTATTGACTCATGCTAACAACACCAGTAAGATTTGGCATGAGATATTTGGGCATCTCAATTTCAAATATCTCCAGCAACTCCATAATGATAAAATGGTTGAAGGTTTTCCTCTCATCCAAAATTCTGATGGAGTATGTTCTGGTTGCTTGGTAGGTAAGCATCATGAGAAGAGGTATGAAGTTGGGAAGGCACTTGAGTTGCCTCTATACTTGATTTCATACATAGTGATGTGGCTGGACCAATGCCTGCAACATCCATTAATGGTTGCAGGTATTTCCTCACCTTTAATGATGATTTTTCTAGGTACTGCTGGATCTACTTTATGAAACAAAAATAAGAAGTTTTTGATATTTTTAAAGTTTTTAAAGCTATGGTTGAGAATTGCTTCAGTAAAAATATCAAGTACATAAGATCTGATAAAGGATGAGAGTACATCAAAAGATATTTTCAGTGTTATTGTGAATCATAGGGGATTCAAATGGAACACTCAGTTCCATACACACCACGACAAAATAGTGTGGCTAAAAGGAAGAACAAATCACTGAAGGAGTTGGAAACATTTCTTCTCCATGCCAATAATACCCCCCCTTATCTTTGGGAAGAAGTTGTAAATTGTGCTTCATATTTGCAGAGCAGATTGCCTCATAAATCAGTGGTTGGGGACACTCCATTCGAAGCATTGCATGGGCATAATCCCAATGTCTCTCATTTGAGAGTTTTTGGTTCCAAAGCTTGGTCCAGAATACCCATTGACAAGAGGAAGGATTTCCAAGCCCAAAGTAGAAAATGCATTCTGCTGGGATATACAGAAGATGAAAAATCATACAAGTTGATGGAGGTTGCAACTAGGAAATGCTTCATTGAGTGAAGTATTCAATTTGAAGAAGATCAGGTGTGTGATACAATACCATCCAAAGCACAAGAATGTATACTTGCTCTTCCACTACCTTTTTATGATGATGATTTGTTACATGTTTCAGATTCAGATGAAGAGCATCAAGATCAGCACGATCCTGCTATTGAGGTTGAACCTCATGAGATTCTATATCCAGATCCAGTATCCATTCCAAACCAAAGGCCTAAGCTTAGATGGGCTCAAAAGCTCATTGATGCAGCTGGGGATGGTGCTAGGAATCCAGAAGATAGAAGGAGAACTAGGTCCCAGTATTAGAATGAGCATGTGGCTCTTTCCCTCACAGATTCTCTCCCTATAGAGTGGTGCAACAAAATTCCAGGAAAGTTCTACATGATGATAGCGAATGATCAACCACTTGGTCCAAAGAAGAAGAAAAAGGATCATTATCCACCTCTTCCATCTAGAAGAAACACATAGATTCATCAATTCAGAAGGATATTGAGAGGATCACAAGCACAACTTCAGGATGCTGCTGCACAGAAGAACCATACTCCTGCATAGAGCTGCAAATTTTGCAGCAGAGTTTTGACAAGTTATTTTTCTAAGGAGGAAGCTTCTTTCTTCTAAATATAGCTTGTATTTTCCTATTTCCTACTTATTTTGAGGGGAGAGGGGGGTTTCCCATGAGATTTTCCCCTATTTCCTCGGTTTATTGAGCAACATTTTTTATCTTTTAGATTGTATATGGGTGACTTTTGGCCTTGTTTCCAGGACCCAAAGTTTTCCAAGTTAGGATTCAGGGGGGGTGTTAGGATTTATAATGCTCCCTTGTCCAAACTATCTATTAGATTATATTTTCCTAACTTGGGAGTCATTTAGTTATTATTGAGTCCACTAGTACCATTGGGTTTACTTGGCCTAATGGGGCCACATGTACCAGTCATTAAAGTGTGGGGAACACTGATAGAGGCTAAATGGAACTGGCCGCACTTGCATGCATCAATTTAGGTGCCCCCTAGACCAATCCCTACAATTTAGGATCCACTGGGAGTGCCGACACCAACCTCCTTCATTTGTTGGAAGTTGGTAACTAGTTAAGCTTACTTATGATTCAGTTACATTTAGTTAGATCTCCTCTACTTCAGTTAGTTCCAGTTATGCATGGTTGCATGTGGGAAGGTGCCATTTCTCACCTACTTCTCACCTACCACTACAGTTAGATTGGTTTGATTGATTGTAACTGATTGAGAGACTAGATTAGACATATGGAGTTAGCTAGTTGAACTCCGATAGTGATTTAGACACTTCTATTTAGCCATGCAGTAAGATTGAGTTGGTAGATTCGAATTCATCTCTCATGATTCGAATTCTCCTTTATGTATTACCATTGTATATTGCTGGGATGTAATGAAGTTTATACTGTAATTATCTGAGCAATACTTATCTGTTTCCCGTGATATTGATTTGTTCAGTGTGTATTATTCATTCCTTTTCACTGCATAATAAATAAGAATATGATTGCACTCATTGATTTGAATATCTAATGGCACAATAATTCTAATAGGTTGGATTGTACTAACAACACCATCAACATAAGTCTTTGCAGGTGGCTTGGAATGATCAGTGTTGGGATGAGGAGCACAAGAAATTAAATCATATAAAGTTCTGGACTGAAAGAATACTAAGTCGAAATATTGGGCCCAACTAATAGCCTGCTCTTTTGTGACAACACCACCCATGGCCACATCTCAGGAAATCGGAGGAAACAAGGGCTTGCTGAACTAGTCAACCAAAAGTTGATCTGGAAAAGGAGCCTTGATTGACCTTCGATACCTCCTCAACTCATGAAGGTGATCTGATATGTGAGTGGGGTATTTTTCTAAATAGAGGTCAAGATATCTGTACCAGTTTCATACTGGATAGGTAACTGGAAGTGAGTAAGAAACAATGTTTCCAAGGAATTAAAATCCACAAACGAGTGTTGTGGATGTTCAATGTACCATTTTTCCATCGTGCCAGTTAATGTTCTTTGGAAGAGTATCAATCAGATAGAATCATCCATTAGGGAGTTGGATGAACACCACAAATGGAAATTCATCATGTGATTTTTGGGATCTTCTCTTTGTTTTCCATCAAACTTCGGAATGTTTGATGGAAGTTTGACTGGCATGGTAGGCAAAAATAGATCGTGTTAAATGGGACCGTTTATTAACTTGGATAGGTCAGGTAAATCCAATGTATCTAAAAATGGAAAGTGTCGGTTAGGTTGTGGGTAATTATAATACTGATAAGGTAAAGTCACCCTTTGTAGTGTCCCCGACCCTCCGACCGACGAGGAGGACGCTACCATGGCGTTAACCATCCGGGCTACCAGCCCCATGAGCATGTGAATTCATAAAATTGCTGAAAAGATGAAATGCTGAAACAAATGCTTTGAACTAGAACATGCACACATGAACATTTATCATGCACAGGGGAAGCAACATACATTCATACAAGCATTCATTCAACATGTTCATCACATTCATTAACATAAAATATGGTTACAGAAGTAAAATAGGAAAGATTACTTATCTTATGAAGAACTCATTCCGCAACCAGCTATGCCGCTGCAACATTCCACCCAACCATAGGCCAGCATGCTCCTTAATGTCTCAGCAGTGCTGCCACCCCCGAGCTGGGCATGATTCTCTAAGGAATAAGGGAACAAGCAGGCTTACACATAGACACAAAACACAGCCAAGCCAACACAACTGGGTTTATCAGGCCATCCAGGAGTTGGGAAAGGCTAAATGCTAAGCTAGTGAGCTCATTACATAGCCAGGAACACCTACACCAGAACTAGCCTGACTTCTAAGACACCCACACACACCCAACACAAGGAATCAGTCCCTTCTCTGCTACATAGTCCCTCAGGCCCTGCATTCCCTTCCAGTGCTATTCAGGGGTTGTGGAGAAGAAATCCAGCCCTCTAGCTCTGTCTGTGTGGTTTCCAGCCACCATGTTTATCAAGCAAACCAATCCCCCATACCTCCTCCCAACACAGTTCGAAGACCAACCATTGCACACATGCAATTAATCAGCTATTACAGCTTAAACAGGGAAGACGACTCCAAACAATTCGCAGCAGCCTCAAAGCATAACAACAAACACGGCTCATGGCATGGGGAAAACAACTGTCCCGAAACGTATCAGTGAGCACAATTCACAACATGGGGAAACAACAGCCCGTCCTTGGGAAACGAAGCCACCAGGGAGACTTACCCAGACCATGCTGGAGAATAAATACAATCTCCCGTTCTATGCATGAAATGAACAGACTCCCGTCTCCAAAATATAAGGAAGACCACAACAATCACAACAAATCTTGAGGAGAACATCGACGACCATAAATCATGGGAAGAAAAACAGCTCCAATATCAACATTAAAATGACAGTAAATTACATGGCCATACAGTTCTGTAAGGATATCATACAGCCGAAAACGTGAATGGCCCTTCACAGGAAATCGTGGATGAAAGAGCATGGCTCCCAGCTCGCTGTGTGAGTCAAAACCAGGAAAAATTCCTGTGCGTGATAATAATGAACAGACAATGGTCCCTACGTGAGGATAAATAGACAATGGAGAGTCATGAGTGGGGAGTGCGAGAGAGTTTCAGCACCATCGTGGAGAGAGTATAATATCCGCAGGGGTGATGGCAGTGGTTTCTTTTTCCATTGTGAAGTCAACCGTGGGTGGAGTGTGCGTGTGGGCAAGGACTGACAGTCCTGCCACACTCCACTCTCAACCATAACTTCCCCAACTACCAGCAGCAATTCTTAATGGAGGTGGTTGGGTAAGACAAGGTGGTGACACATGGGTTTTTCCCTCATGGCTCAAGGTTTGACAATTTCCCCACCCTTATCCTTGTGAAAATCATGCCCCTTCTCAATTTAGTTGCCACGAATGTAGCTGGTCGGGTTATTTAATTAAAGATGCATATTTACATGATGACAAAATGCAATATGTATGCCGCATGCCTCGATATACCATCGGTGACAATTTAAATCTGAAACATAGCATAACCAATCAATGGTGGGGCCTTGGCCTTTAGCTCCTCGCCATGATTATTTACAATATATACATCATATACATCTAATGCAATGGGGCCAAAACCGGGGTGTTACACCCTTGTAGGACCAAAGGTTTGTTGAGGTTGACCGTAAAACCCACTGAATTGTTGATAGTTAGGAGAATTTTGACCCATAAAGGGTGGTTACACCTGGTTAGGTCCGGCTGGAGGTCCATAAGTAGGTTGAGTCCATTGATTGGTAACTCCTCCAGGATAAGGGACATATAAAGGATTGTTGTGCTATTCCCCACTAAGGTATTGATTACCAATGTTAGGTTGTAGTGGAGGAACCCAAGCTGATGTAGGAGGATGCGAAGCAGAACCAATAGGACCAAGACCAACATGACCACTAGATCCAACAACTGGAGGGGGAATATGTGAGATATTATGTAGAACAAGTACATAAGAACCTCTATTTGTTTGGGATGTAGGAGGGACAAATTGACTTCCCACATTTGACAAAGCTACAGGAGGCATAGAAGTTCCTCCCATATGATAATTTGACAAAGGATTTTGAGCTGACCGTAGCACTCTTGAAGGAGTAGTAAGTCTAGAAGGGACATTGGCCGGAATAACACTAGAAGGGACATTCAATGACTTACCTAACATATCACTACGTAAGAGGTAGGGAAAAGGTATTCTAGAGTTTGGGGTCAACTCCATAGCTGACACATTCATGGTAGTAGTAGTACCGAACTGAGAGATAAATTGACCAAGGGTAATTTACCAAAATGGGGCATTAGGCCCAACTATGGGATCTACCATTTCACCAGGCTAGAACTGATGAAGCCCAGCTCCAAAAGGAGTTGGGATGACAAAAATGACATTCCAGGAGGAGGGTTGTTCTGCTAGTGGTGGTCCCGATAGTATGTCAAGGGAGCATTGGTAGGAGGAGATTCAACTACTTCCTCTTCAACTAGAACTCCTTCCATTTCAGGCATAGAAGCATTGCCTTCCTTAGAATTGTTCTCCATGTCTCTTTCCATGGGAGGTTGAGTCCATCGGTGATAACCCTTGTAACCGACGGGACCTCCTCCATGAGAAATCATCTAGTTTATAAAAGTCAAACAGATCTCAAAGGTAAAATCTCTATCTAAGCAGAAAAATCAAACCCTACTCAAGCTAAAGCAACAATCAGAACTTGTGATAAGAGTGGTAAAAAATTCAGGATCCTCACAGGATTATGAAACCACCACAACTCCCTATATACCATAGGCTCCAACAATAGAGTGCGACAAGGAGGATTGGGACCATACCCTTTCCTGAATACCCAACTACCTGGACGAAACATGCGTAGTAATCTCCCCGAGTGTTGTTCTTGATGTATTGTGGTGATAGGACGGTCAAAGGTCTATGCTCAAATGGTCTCAGGATCCCTAAAAGTGTCTCCCTATATATACAAGGTACGTGGGAGCTCCACTCTGTAGTAGTGTTGTCTAATGCATAACCGTTCGAAAGTGGCCTTTCGATATACTCCTGAGTATGTGAAGTACCTTTCTATATACCTCAAGGGTACATGAAAGAACGTTCAATATACCAGTGGTACATGGAAGACCCGCGCGATCCATGAGATACAGTGCAGGAAAATAACGACAGCTCATACAGTTAAACACAACCGAACATGTCTCTAACCTATCACACCTTTCTACAAATTTTAACTTAAGTCTAATGCTTGATTTTATCTTTTGCGGTTAAGTGAATGCATGAGGTGAGTACATAAAAGTAAAACCATGCTGAATGTTTGTGCAAATTTTTCCTTTCAGTTTTCGCAAAATCCCCTAATTAGAGAAGAGATAGGGGTTCATTTCCTATTTATCCAAAAAATGAATAAATACAAAGCAAACAAAAAAATATATATATCTTGAAACCTATTGCAAGCACATCATGACTTAAAAAATAAGAGTTTTGAAAAGGGAAATGACAAGATCTCTTTTGAAAGAAAAACTATGATGACTACTCAAACACCATATTTTCCAAATTTCTTCAAAATAACAATAAGATGCACACAACACACTTTTTCTTTTGTTTGAGAGTAAGAACACTTAAGAAATAAGAATATTGTAAACTCTTGAGAGTCTGGAAGACCAATCAAGTCTCTACCAACTCAAACCTAAGGTTGACCTAGAACTTTCTCTCATTTTTTTAAAATAAAAAACAATGAAAACAACCTTAAATTAAACTAATGAAGGCAAAAAAAAATACTTTCTTTCAATTTGATTAAACAAAATTTAGAGTTCTGTATCTACACTTCCTTTTCAGAATTCTTATTCAACCAAAATCAAAACTACAAGAAGCTCACAAGCTAATTCAACTAGTTCTTGGAGATCTAACCTAACCAAGCCTAACTTCAAATTCTAGATTTTAATTCATAGATGAAATTAACAGAAACAAGCTAGAACAAGTTCAGAAATAAAAATATAAATGGAAAGCTTGAAAAAGTGCATTGGGATTAAAAACCCTACCTAGCACTGCTGCTTGAAAGTGTTGTACATAGAGTTACTGCTCTAGCATCACCTTTTTCCAACAGGAACAGAGCGTTGGCACCACTCTCTTTCCATTGGATGAACACGATGGCAGTGCTGATTGCCTCTGCACAAAGTGCTATGTTCGCTCTTAGTAAACTACATAGGTGCGGTGGCGCTTGCAAATTCCAAAACAAGACACAAGGTGAAAAAGAGAATGTTAATGTTAAATTTAAGGACATCAAATGATAATAAAAAGCCAAGAAATAAAGCATATAAGCAGATCTGAATAGATCTCAACAGATCTAGTCAATCTCAAATGAAATCCAACCAAACAACTAGTAGATCTGATCAACTAAGAGATTAAAGTTCAAAGCAAGGAAAGAGCCAAGAAAATCGAGAAGTTCTAATACTCTCCCCTGTATGATCACCAGATTTGTTATTGGAAATACTCACCTTTCACAGACAGAAGCTGTTTCCCTAGCCTAAAATACTCTAAGCTATAACAAATGAGTCACAACAATGAAAAATACTTCCCCTGAGATTGATATATGATTGGAATGGATTCTTTTACCTATCATACAATGTGATGTAGCAGTCCTTTGGAATGCTAGATCTCCACAGATTCACTTGCATGAAACACACAACCAAGGCACATACAAGATCAAAGAACCGAGTACAATCTATAATCTTATGTTGATGACTAAGGAATTAAACAGTTAAACAATTGATCAATACACAATATGATTCATGGGAAAGGAACTTCCATTACATTAATAGAATAAGAGAGAGAGAGAGAAATATTACAACCAAGATCCTTAGTGTTGAGAAGTCTCTTCTCAAGCAACCTCTTAACTCCAAAGCTTCAAACTTCCCCATCTAATGCTTACTCTCCTTGGTTAGATTTGGCCAGAATTTTGATACTGTAGCATAATATTCCTCTCCTTTACCCATGGGGGTGAGCCAATACTTATAGCCATGGGAGGATAGGAATGGTTGAGATTCTCATGGGTGAGGTGGAGGGGAGATCCTACAAGGAGGGATCTCGAGTCTAAGTGGTCCAAGAGTCTAGGGATGATGTTTCCACAAAGTTAAGGTTCAAGAAGCTTCATGAAACTTCTCTTTTTAGCTTTAAAACTCGAGCACCAGTCTTTGTCAATTAAGATAGAGCGTTACCCATAGTGAATATCTTATTATATAAAGGAATGTGGCAGTGGCACCGCTTTTTGGTCATGGAAAACATGCGTTACACATTGGGGTAACACACATTGTCCACAAGAAAAGTGTGGTTGTGGATAAAGGCATGAAATCACAGATCTAAGTCCAAATTCAACTTCATAACTTGGAGATGGGTGGCAAGTTCTGATGTTTGGTTCTCATTATATGATGATGACGAGAAATATGTGTAACACCCTTATTACCTTCAAACTTTGGGATGCCCAAAGGAATATTAGCAGGGACCGGAGGCCATGTTGGATCATGACACACCAAATCGTTCGTAAGTTTAGATAAGTTAGGAAAATTCAACGTAGGTAGGAAAGGGAGCCTAGGTTGTGATATTTGATTCCATGCCCCCTGGAAATATTGGTTCTGATAAGGTGGGTTCTCGTAAAGGCCACGACCTTGATCAGGCAGATAGTAACCTCCTACCATATGACCCATATACATACATACATCTATTTGCATGTTCGACATTCCTTCATAAGGGAGTAGAATATTACCAAACTTACCCATTTGATGGGCTAGATTTATCCCAGACACTTGAGGAGGCATGAATGCCCCTGGCAAGGGAACAATAGACAAGTGGGGGCCCATACCAAATGAAACATTCCCTCCCAAGGGATCACTCTAAGCAGGAGGAGGATTAGTCACGAGGAACACATTTGAAGGAATATCTGTTGTAGACAATGGAACAAAAGATGGAATATAAGTTGTGGACCCAATATGTACACGGTTAAAATAGGGGTGGGGATCTAATGAAGGGTGTGGCCACCCCCAACAAACAAAGTAGAAGGAGGGATATGACCACCTTTAAACTGATATGCAATAAAAGGGGAAGATGTGCCCCCTAGTCCAACACTAAGGTTACTACTAGGAACTAAAATTAATGATGGAATACTCACTAATACATTTGACTTCCAAAAGTAAAAGGATTCGAGGAAAAGGGAACGTACTGATCCTCAATACCCGACCCCCCAAGGAACATTTTGGCAGATGATTTGAAGATCACACGAACTTAAAAGGATTCGTTCCAACGGGGAAATAAGAACCAACAGTATGAGGGACGGTGAAATCCAGAGTCCTTGAGACCCACAAGGTATATGAGGAAGGTGTACCATGGATTCCCCATCCCAATGCGGATGAAGGGGTCGGAGGGAGTTCCGATGTCTCAGAAGTAGTGCTTGTCTTCAAGAGTCTAACGAGTCCTTTATGAGAAAGAGGATTGGTATCACATCTTTGTCTCTTGTAAAAATGTTGTGAAAGATCAAAATGTGGTAATATTGCTAAGCGATGAGACTGAAAGGGATCCGAAACTCAATCCACGATGAATCTACAAAGAAAGACTCAAGTAATACCAATCCCTAAATCCAACCAGCGAACACAAATCACACCCCTAAAGAAGCTAGGATAGATGCCCAGAAGCAAGGAATGATGATAAATGAGCTCCCGATATGCATCAAGTATGTCTCACCTAGGAGAGGCTTGAGACTCCCATACACTACAAGCATAGGCACGTGATCAATTATAGTGTCCCTGAACTTCAACGCATAAGGAGACTGTGTCGTTCGACCCATACCTGGCCAAGACACCCACATAATAAACTCTACAAGTACCCCCTGCGGTACTTAGGAAAAGAAACTATGATCACCTCAATATAACCAATGCTCAAGAGGACATTCATAGGAGGTATCCACTGTATGGGAAGGGTAACTAAGCTCAAAGCTCGAAGCTCGAAAGCACCAAAGGTACCTCAAAATCCCCCAAAATCCCCAAAATACAAATAGGATCATGGAAATATCTCTGCTCCTCACTGAAGGTAGTGGAGGGATATCCTCACCACCAACATGCGCACTGCCTCGCGATTGACTCTTGTGTAAGAGGACCTTCCCAAGAATACTAATTATATCAAGTATTTCTCCTCTCCCTAGTCAAACACCTAATTGTTTATATTTTATAGTCTTTAGAAAGTTTACTCACACAATCCTATATCAAGACTCTAAAACCTAAGCTTGTTGATCAATTTTAAGTTAAGCGTTAATTTTCATACGTTGTGATTACTCAAGGGATATGGTCGTGAATCTAGTGATGTTATGACTCAACACGACAAGTAAATATGCACACTTGAAAACATTGCTTAGTACTTGTTTTCCAAATGAAAAGATGCTACGCCACTAAATGAAATGCATAAAAATAGTCTCTTTCTCTTCAAATGCCAATGCAATATTTCCTATATGAATCCTAGACTAGTTCCATTCCAAGAAAAACTAATGCAAGTGCTTCTTTTAATGCAAGATGCAAAATGAAAATAAACATGCAATGATGCAAAAAAAAAATTTCAAAATAAATGAATGAAAATGCAAAATGGAATCACTAAACTCCCAACCCCCTCAACAAAAACAAAGACACAATCCCAACAAGACACTAATAATCAATTATTTAAGCACTAAAAGTAAAACAAAAAGTGGGAAAACGATAAGAACAACTTTCCTAAAAAAACTAATAAAAAGAGAGCTTCCAGCCACAATAAAAGTAATCAACAGACAATATATGGACCCAAGAAGACTCAACAACACTCACAACACCCCCAATAATCACTCTAACCAAGATATCATGCAAAAATTGAAGTGTACGCCATTCAAAGAACAACAGAGTATGTATACGACCTATTAAAGGATAACTTGTGTATATACACGACTGTCAACACTGTCATCTGTGTATACAAAGTAAATGGGTAAAAAATAAAGTTTAAATCCAAATCACTCAAGGAAACTACAATATATGACTGTATCAATAAGTGTGACATAGAAACCCAAAGAAACTGAGAGCAATTCAAGCAAAAATGCACCAAAAAACCCTAACAAAAAGGAGGCTTCCCCAGTGGAGTCACCAATTTTGTTACGAAGAAAATATTCCTATGGCTTGGAGTGAACCACAAGAGACATGATGACACCAGAAATAAACTCTAATCCCAAATATTCCACATGAATGTAAATGCTAACAACAAAAGTAAATGTTCATACCTCAACCAGAAGTTCGAAGAAGTTTGTCGTTCACCTTTTAATCCAATGCTTGAAACCTACAACTTGTCCTCAACAAAAAATATATCCAAACATATAAAATATTCATGAAATGTTAGCACCTAAACTAGCATAAAACATTTTAACATGTATGAAACAAATATATCCATGGAAATATATATAACATTTGCACATGAAATTGGACAAGAAAATAGTATTTCTATTAACTCAAAATATAAGTACAAAGTGACAACCTCTATCGACAACTCATAGGAACCAAGAAACCAAGTTCCTCCACCTAGGTCCCCACAACTTCAATCCTCCATGACAAAGGAAAGCTCACAAAGATAATGGAGAGCTTGAGAGATGAACATAAAGAGTTTAATCAACAAGGATAAAGGGGTGTAGACTCAAGCATATGGAAATGGGGAAAAAATTTGCTATAGTTTCCTCTCTCAAAGTTTCTCTCCCTCCAATGCTTCAAAATGGCTCAATACATATCCCTCAAATGGGAAATGGAGGGTTGAATCAGAGCGTTTTCCAGCATATGGAAGTTCAAGGATCATAACCCCCATGACTTGGCATGGAAAATATGAAATAATTTGAAGTTTGAGCAAAAAACCTGATGTACATGGGCTGTAATGGTGCAACATGTGTATACATGAGATACATAACTGTTCACCTGCATGTATCTTCAAATATGTATTTTTTAGGGTTGCATTGAAGAAATGGAAATACACTGAGTAAGGGCGGTATAATGAGTTTTCATAGGGACAAGGGAGGCCATCAAGGCATGATGCATAAGGTGTGGAAAAACATGCGATAACTGTTAAGGAATTGAGGTATAATCTAATACAAGTTAACATATTAGGGTTTTAGATGCTATGCAATACCTAAATGTTGTATGGTGAATAGTTAAGAAAATACAATGAGAAAATGACAGTTGCGACTCTATTTTTTGTTGGTTTTCTAGTTACACTTTGAATGTTTCCTTCACAGCTTGGGTTATATATTTCCCATCACGCTCACTTGTCCATGTCAATGGTCTGTGTATTGGTTTTTCCACCAATAAGAAGTCATAATACGATGTCGTGATTGGATTCTTGGTCGATTCCTGCTAGTTATGCATTCATAATCTTAGTATTTTTCTTGATTCCCAACTACTTATCACATAGCTGAACAATTGTTATTAGATATCCAATCCTTGCTTCTCGATAAAATTTCTATGAGCTAGATAAATGGTTAGACAGTTTGAATCCATTATATTAATTCATAAACCCAATTGTCTCAATAGTTTCATAGATAGTGCCACAGATCAAAATTGAGATTGTAATATCATTTTCCAGTAACAAGAAAAGACATCATGCATGTGTATATATAATCATAACCATAAATTGCATCCACATGTACGTAAATCAACCATAAAAGATACATAAGATTGCATCATAAGGCTCATATATATAAATCACATTCACATATGTATATATAGATATATAATCATCCAAAAAAAGTTTAGATCATACAAACTCATAGATTGGTATAAAATATATGTGATACATAGTCCAAAATTCTATGTCCTAAGCATGGGTACAGTCCCCCAAGACTTCCTACTCGTCATCATTCTCATCCACCTCATCATCCTTGGAATGATCATTGGAGTCCTCCTCCGTCTTATTGTCCCCATCATTGTTTGAGCCCATGATGTGAGGAACATTCCCATTCATCATATATTGGATTGTTTGGGCCACCACTATTATATGTTGCATGATCATTCACCACTTTGATGGTGCCCAAAATTAGATAGAGATAAACTCATCAGGATATTTCTATCCATCGTCCAAAATCCCATCTAATAGTTGATCAATTTCTCGACAAAGTCCCTCTAGAATAGCCTCGAGACCTCATCATTGCCTCTACACTTGGGGGGTAGGATCGAATGACTCAACTATTGACCATCGTATCTGGTTCTCTTATGGGGGAAATGGTCCCACGTTTGAATGCACATGAGAAATGAGTAATCAATACCATGGATAACATAATAAGTCTTTCTACCATCTATTCTAGTAAGTAAACATAACTTAGAAAAAGGAATCATGCCTATCATGGAGTCCCCATTCCTGACTTGGTGGCCTAAGTAACTATAGGTTACCCCATTATCCCATCCCCACATAAGAGTAGACCTCAATGACTAGAGGAAGGTGTTACCATTGAGGAAAGAAATCCTAGAAGAATAAATTTCCCATGACACCACTTCTACCCCTCACCATCATATCTCCCCAATGTTGCATTTAGGCCTCCTTGGGCTGTGCATCATGAACTATGACATGGGGTTGTAGTGTAGGCACCCTCTAAAATAAGTAGGTGCAAATGAAGGTCCCAAAGCTGAAGTCTCTTCCTGATCTCCTACTATAATGATACAATTATCACTACACTATCATTAGAAACATATGGGCCCAGAAAAAGTATGTGCCACCCAATAATTGTTCAATGAAAATCACATAATTACCAAAAATATTGTACCCCATCACCCCATACAACATATTCTACCACCACTTGTGTCTCCAGGCACTCAATTCCAACTAGTCCTAGTCATGAAGCCTGATCCCTCTCACACGTTGGTGGGCCACTTAGAATTCCTCCATGTCCACATCTCGCGTGATTACAAGTTGTGTCTCACATATCACCCCCAACATAGGTATCCCTGTCATAAAATATACATCAGGTAGGGTGAGGTCAATCCTTTCACCATACACAAATATTGGCCTAGTTTTCAGGTCCTAGTACTCATTGATCTTTGTTAGAAAAAGGTTGTTAGATCTCAATAGTGCAGTTCTCTATGATGTTGAGAATCCCATACCTAACTAATATTTCCTGCATTATAGGAGTACCCCACTGATCCATACAGATCACTAAGAGATCCCTCTCTCTTAATTTGATCCTTGTGGTTTCATTTTTACCCAAAAACTTTCAATTGTTTAGGACACATTTTTCGATAGAAAATGCGCCCCCCTATCACACCCTTCCCCTAAATAGGTTCCTGAGAGTGTCATACCTATTTGCCCAAAACTAGCAACCCTAACACACTTTTTTGGAAAACATGGGTGACATGTCATCATTGAATATGCCCATCTAGGTGTGATGGAACTCTTTTTGCAACCAGATCTTCAAGAAAGTCTTTAAATCTATGATGGACGACATAACCCTTACATGGCTCCATAACGGTCCCAAAAGACTTAAATATCTATGAAATGAAATGGATGAAAATGTAGAGAATGGAGAGACCTTTAACCCATAAGTTGTTGAACTCAAATCTATTAGACTAAATGCTATAAATTGGCACCTAAAGTTCAGGGTCCCATGAGTTTCTCCGATGGTGAATAATGAAAATGACACCTGATTACATGGGCCCCTCCCTATTTATATAACTTAGGTAAGTTTTTCTCCTACTCTGTAAGGCCTCGTATAATGTTTGTTTGTTGTGTCATTTTCACCGATAGATTCCTTGTTTTGTGCTCTTTTGTATTGGATCACCAAATTTGTGGGATTAAGCGAATTGCGGGAAACCCCTATTTCCCCCTTATTTTGATGCATGCAATTTAGTCATTTCTTCTATGTCATATATTGCTTATAAAATTGGTTTTCTTTCCAAATTCACTTTTACACTTTGGTATTATTTTGATGTGTGTAGGTACAAGTTACACAAAGATCCCACCGCTTCTCCACATGCGACCATCCTTACATGTATAGTTCTCAAAATGGCATATAGTTGATTCCCCTCTAAAATATTATTTTGAATTAAAAAATTTTGAGCCCATTGTAGCTTTAGGAATATCCCCTTGTTTGGGACAGTTGCCTATCCCAACTGCCCTTGCATTCAACCTTTCCTAATAGTAGAGCCTTACCCACATGGGTTACCGCTTATTAGTACCCTAAGTGGATTTTGGTATCCATGTCGCTTTTCCCCCATAGGAATGGGAGTCAATATACTCTATGATACTAAATTTAGCTGCATATTCTTCTACATTTTCATTGGGTGGAATACCTCTAGAACCTCATATCATGGAATTTAATGTTTCATTTTACATTTCATAAGTCCACTTCTTCATCCATATTATAAATGTTACATTACTTTTTCACCATTCATTTACCCCTAAGAAGATTACCATCAATTTCCTACCCCCTGGAATCTTCCATATTCTATCTCACATTCCATTGGTTCACTTGATTGTGTATTTGGAACTTATCTCCTTGACCCCCTTTCTTTTCTCGAATACATATATACTTGGGGAAACCATTTTAACAATGATCTTTGGCACTATTGCAAATCACATATGATCTCTTATGGAAGAATAATCGGTCACCTTTGTTCAAATAATTATATGATGTGTCACCCATGGAACCTTTCTAATATTCGCTCCATCCAATGTTGACATCTCAACCCCTTGATTCCATTCCATGAGTCTTCCCATTGCACTTATGTCCCTTGGTTACCCCTTTGTATTCCTCCCCTAATATTATCATGACTTATACATATGCTCCGAGGTCAACCATGCCTTCATGCTCTAAGAGAATGAAGTTTGAGTCCCTTACTCTACGATCCTCTATTCGCTTGTGTTTTCTCAATCCTAGATCCCTTTATACCCTTATCTAATACCTTCTACTAGTCTACAAATACCCCTCATTTCTTTTTTATCAATGGGCCTTCCTCTATCAACTTTAACTCGTGTATTCTAGAGGATAGGATAATATGCATTTTGCACTTTGGCCCCATAACCATCATTGATGGGTTCCCTGAGACCAACTTAGGGTAGACCTCATTGCCCCTTGGATTGGTTGGTTGTCATGTGCTTGACTCTAGCTCCTTATCGTATTGTTAATAATCATACAATGTGGTTGTTCCCTTATCCTATTTTGGTTAAAGACCTTGGAAATTCATGACTCCCTCCAACTTTTGAGTCTAGTATGGAAGCCATTTAGTTATCAAATTCATTTTATGTCTAATCTACGTTGGTGATAGTGATCTATTTTCATTTACATTTTCCTAGACCTATTTGGCTCAATATTTTATCAATTGAGCCACTTGTGAGGAGTTTCTCACATTTTTACTTCTTCTAGATCTTGGGCCCCTCTAGTTTCATTAGGGATTCAATTGTTGTGATTCACATCCTAGCAACATGCCATTGTTCTTACTCTTTTAATTATGATCAATTATGGGTTGGACCATATTTATGTACTTGGTTGGGTCCATATTTGATCTCCATTATGTATTGTACTCAACAATTATTCATGTATATTGATTAGACCTCTAGGTCTTGATATTATATTGTATTGAGCTAGTGATATGAGAATGGGGGTGCCCACCTTGTTTATATTTGATATTGTGTGCACCTCACTTCTTTGGATATCTTTTCTATAGGTGCCTCTATAACCCCCTTTGACGTGAAAATATTATTCTATGATTTCCCTTGTTACTTGTATCAGTGGCCATGGTTCCCTATTGATAGAAAGAGTAAAATCATATGATTTATTTCAACCATATTATGAGCTCTTCATCTCACACATCAGGGGGAAACTATAAACAACCTAATTTTTCTCATTTACATTTTAATGCATTTCATCACCATTATATATCATCAACAACAGTATTAGCCCCATCCCCATATGACCTCAACAATATGACTAAAATCCAAAGAAAAATCAAAATTTGAACCTAACTACGATGTCACGGATTTTCCCTAAATAACTTGACGATGTGTTGCACTAAAATATTTGAAAAGTGCAACGGAGTCCCAAAACCATAATTCGATTAATAATAATTTATGCATGGTTCCCAAAAAGTAGTGGATAAAAGTGGACAAACCTTGATCATTATGGTAAAAAATAGTTGTTGATTTGACCTTCCAAACCATAACTTCCAAACTAAATCATCAACGAGATGGGCATCATCAACATTGGAACCATGTATTAGTGTTGTCCGCATTATTTCCTATAAATATAGCCCTCAAGGTCACCATTCCATATCCATAAGCATATTAATTTTATGATGCCAAAATTCCCATTGAAAGTAAGAGAATGAAACATCATTCCTTTTTTCCTCTTTCACCATTTGGGGATCAACCATACAATCACTTCGATGGAAACTTGGGCACAAAAGAAATAGAAGAACCATCCCCAAGGCCAACTATTGAGATCCACTATCATTTACAACTAATACAAGGGTGCTATCATATTCCTTCATTCTATGTGTAATAAAATCAAAACCCATTCTTTACATGTGTTATTTTTAGCTAGTTTTCTTCTATGGTATGCATGGATGGTTAAATGATTTAAATAGTTTAGTTTTTACATTTCCTATTTTGATTTGTTACTTGAAATAGAACAACCCTCAAGTAATTAGTTTTGGTTCGTGTGGGTGAGATATCACCCACACCATATGTACATGAGCAAGCCATAGAAAATATACCCATCACATTGTAAACCTATCCCACCACTGGGATCCTATTCATTCAATTGATATGACTTAGCTGTGAGCTCCACACTAAGAATATTTAAAATGTTTTCACATATTTAGAACATAGGCTCACTATAGATCATCCCACATGACTTGAATTCCAATGCATAAAAAACCTAACACATAAATACATGATTTGTTACATATTATATTCTATGGGCCAAAACTGAGATATTACAGATATTTAACTAGTGCGAGGAAGATAGTGATTCTCGGGGGAGAATTATTTGGGGGGAGTATTGTAATGCCCTAGAATATCATGACCATCTGAACCTTCTAAGGGTATGTATGTTAATCACATGCTCCATTTTCCACGGTGAATGTTAGAATATGATATGCGTTCACATCTTTATGCCAATTAATTTTGTATGTGTTTATTTTGTAGTGTCGTTATCCTTTTTTTTGTGCATAGTTGTGTGAACCATGGCTTCTCCAAAGATATATGACAATCCATATCTAAATTATATGCATTTGTACATTGGATTACATCAAAAGAGATTGAAATCGATATCATTCCATGGTGGCATCGAGAGATCATTGATATTGTTTGTATGTTTGAGAAGGAACAACCCACAAGTTCCATGGACTTATAGGTCCATATTCTAATTCACGTAGTTGATGAGGCTGAACTAGTTAGGGTGGCCTCATGTCATAACTATGTTCTTATTGGATAGGTACATGAAAATGTTGAAGGGGATTTTTCAACGAAGGGAAAATCCTGAGAGGTCTATGGAGGAGGGGCACATAGTATACGAGTAATTTTATTATACTAGTGAATACATCAAGCAAATCAATGACACACTAGGAAAAGGGTTTGGGATAAAGAACAAGATGAGGACAAAAGGGAAGGGGAACTACTCCAAATGAACACAGAAGGTGCATGAATAAGAGTAAGTCACTTGTCCTTTGTCAAATGTATACAAAGTAAATGTTTACACTGAACTTGATGATATATATTTTATCTCATACTAATCATTTTCATTTCATGAATACATCAATGAATGCATAAATTGATGCCATCAATAAATTTATTCTTTATAATGCAGAGGCAACACAACCATGGGTTGCATTGTATGAAGAGAAGAGAAGGAAATGGAACAATGACATGAAATAATTCATACAGTTGAATGGTAGAAGCAAGCCTCATCTTGAACATTTAAAAGAAAATAGGTCAATGATCTATCCCAATAATTGTGTGGCTGATCAGATTAGAGAGAAATATGGCACTCTCGGTGATTACCCATGTTGTGAAGAGGATGCACTAAACATAGGGATTGGGTGCAATGAATCGATAACAATCTCTCTGTGTACTTTTTAATTGATTTTGTAATGCACTTTTGAATTATAACATGTATTATGTTTTTATTATTGCTTGGCTTACTAAGGATATAACAACATCCATTCTTCACATTTTTAGGTGCATTTGTTTCTATTTATGTGGGTATATGATATCATTTTCACACTGAGGATACCAATGATGGACATGTCACATTTGATTGTGGAGTAGAGGTTGAGTTTGACCAATATAGTCATTCTAGCCATCATGATCAGAACATAATAAACGAGAAGACATGCTATGTCAAAAAGATACAAGATATCATGCAAGTGGTCTTCTCATCATTCAAATGTCTTAATTTTAGGTCCAAATGGAAGTATACTTTTGATTGGAATAATGTAAATAAAGATCATGATAATGGGATGATACGTATTAACTCTAAAAAGATGCGGGCTGAAAAGAATGAGCCTTATGTTTACCCAAAACACTGTAACCAAGTCTTATTTTACTCGGATGTGTTGGATAGGGATTAGTGGTTTGTACTAAGACATGATACGAGATCAAAACATCATTTTGAGAAGAACAATTTTATTATGGAAAGTGTTGAGGAAGATAACCAGCGTGAAGGCAATGAATAGTGATATGTATAGGTTTTATCTGGACATTTATGTGATGGTTGTGGCATTTTATTATGGATATCTATAATTGGTGATTTTTTTTTCTTCATTTTGTGACGATGTTGGATATGAAAAGTTTACACATACCAAACATATATGTACGTGTGTACTAACATGCACGTTGTTTTTCATTTAGTTAGACATTTAACTTAAATGTTTATATTTAATTCGTTAAATATATATATATGTACACAAAATTGTGTAATACTAAAACATAAGATATATTTTTAATTTATTACCTTTGTTGTTATGATAAATCCAATTATTGAAGCACACATCTCGTATTATAAAAATAATACAAAATTATTCACATGACGTTGAGATCAATACCTCTACTAGGGATCAAGTAGACCGCATTTATACTAGGAATTCAGTACTACATAATTAATGATTTGAAATTTTTATAGATAATTCCAATATGCCACAATTATTCATATTCATGTGACATCTACCATTATTATAATTTTGTTAATGAATACTCAATTTATATTATTCTCGAATTTTCATGGCTAAGTTTTTAATTAAAAAATAGATCAATGGATAAGGTAATATTTAAGAAAACTTTAAGAAAGGAGTTGTTAGAATAAAATAATCTCTCATCCCAGTTCCAAGATACTGTCATGGTTTCATTTTCCTTCATGGCAGGACATTATAATATAAAAAATATTAATGTGATTTCTATTGGTTTCTAACAGCTAACATCATTAGTGTGCGACCCAATAATTACCTATATGTTTGGTTTATAATTACCTATATGTTTGATAACATTTTTTTAGATAATAATAAGATAAGACAAGTACAATAGCTGCAAAGCAGCTAGTCCCTACCTTAGTATTATATATATTTTTATTGTTTTATTGTTTAATTAATATTATCAATACTTAATTATCATTATGTTAATAATTATATATAATCTTTGTTTAATTGTTTAAATAATAATTAAATATACAAAATAAAAATTATAAAATTATAAACTTTTTATTTATATATGTATTAATAATAACATTGTTATAAACTTATCCATATTGTTATTTAACAATAAATTAAATATATATATACTATTCGAAAGCACCACAAAGAAAAATGTTTCCCAGAAAAATATATTAAATATTGTAACCAATAGTAATGCTTTCTTCCTCACCTGCTCTGTCTACATGACAGACTGGATATCTGAGTATACATTATATTTATATCTTATAGTATAATGAAAACATGTAATAAAAACACTTTTGCAGTATCTAATTTAGTTTATTTCAGGCAATTGAAAGGACGACTTTTGTTAAAATCTTGACTCCGACAGCTCTGATGTGATCTGGCCTGGCCATAAAACTGATGAGAGCTTGTTAGTTTAAAATTTGAAGAAACCTGATGAAACCTTATATAAATCCTGAAAAAAGAAAGGCTTTAAATACGTTACTTTATTCCTCGGTCTATTAAATGTTTTGAAACTTATAATCATTTTTATTGTTAAAATATAATTAATAATAATAATAATTTTGGGAAAAAAATTAAACAAAGCTATATTTAATAATTTTGAAACTACAAATAAAACAAATCTATATATAGATTTATATAATAAAAATATAAGTTATCAAATTTTAAAAGTATATAAAAACAAATTTTATAGATTTATATAATAAATACAAATCTATTTATAGATTTATATAATAAAAATATAAGTTATCAAATTTTAAAAGTATATAAAAACAAAATTTATATAATAAATATAAGTTATCAAATTTTAAAAGTATATAAATACAAATTTTATGGTTTATATAATAAATATAAATATCAAATTTTAAAAGTATATAAAAACAAATTTTATGGTTTACTATTTCAATTAGACATATAATTAATGTTTTCAAGAAATAAAACAAATATATAAATATAAGTTGTATATAAAACAAATTTTATGGTTTTGAAATATGGTTTAGTATTTCAATTACACATAATAAATTACATTTTAAATTGTAAATATGGCTTATTTTATTTTATATAATCACAAAGTGAAACCTATGATTTCCAAAGATAACATATGATCACTGGGTTATTATTATTAATAATTACATTTTAGATGTTAAATATGGTTAGTATACAATCCATTTTTTCAATTCAATATCCATGATCCCCGACTATTACGTTTTCCACCTCGTTGATCTGTGCATTATTTAAGGGCGCTATAGGATTGCAAATACTGCCTCCACTCTTGCACTCCTCAGAAGGATCTGGAACTATCGTTCGTGGCTGCTCCCCATCCACATCAGCTCAAAGGACAGTCTCAGTTGATAGGGGGCTAAAATTAGTATAGAAGTAAAGGCATTATTTAATATCCATTACCAAATACATGACAAACTGGTTAAATTTGACGCGATTCATTTAAATCAAATCTTGACGAAATGAATCAAATCTTGACGAATTTTGAAGTAATTAAAAGCCAGCACTGGGCCATCACATCCTTTAATTAATGAGTATATCCACTCAAAATTTCAAAGTTTCTCAATTAAGTTTTGTAATGTTTACAGGTAAATAAAATCTTAACGAATGTCCAGATAATAATTTTTTTTTTTTTTCATAGAAATCTAGATAATTAAAAGTGTAAGATCCTTTACTTTAATTAATAAGCATATCCACTCAAAAAGTTTCAAAGCTTTTCAATTTAGTTTTATAATGCTCTTTCCGTATTATTAAAATAAAAAAATAATAGGAATCAATGCTCCTTCGGTATTTGTAAAAGGTATAATCAATGCTCTTTTTTCTATTTCTAAAATAATAGAAATCAATGCTCTTAGGTATGTGTAAAATGAAGTGCCTAGCACAGGTAAAAGGTATAAGGTATGTGTAAAATAAAGTGCCTAGCATAGGTATAATCAATGAGTGTAAGTATAATAATTAATGTGTGTAATTTCAGAATTATTTAAAAACAAAATAAATTTATAAATATTTATTTTTAACTAGTTGTCACCTCCAACCAGGGTTATTTAGTCAAATCAAACCTTACAACTAATTAAAAACTACTAATTTTTAATTTAAAAAATTAAAAATATATTTTATTATCTCTAAAAATTAAAATTAATAGTTAGTTTTGACAAAAACATCATAAAATAACTAAAAAACTGTCAAAATTTAATAGAAAGGAAATATAGTTTTCACCACTGATCGATTGCTATAATTCCTGCCTTGGCAGGGAATAATAATATAAGTTTATTAATGTCCAGCAAATGACCACAAAAGTAAATAATAGCACACAAAAACATTAAAATCATTTTAAACAAATTTGTTATTATTGTGCCACATAATCTGCATATTGAACAATAATTTCACTTTTAATCAACCTTAGAAATACACACATTTAAACATGGATTAATCCATAACAACTTATGATTTTTTTATTATAAATTTTAGTATTACTAGATGTTTTAGTTATATATAGTTTTCTATTCTTTGTCATTTATATTAGAACCAATTTTTAGATATTAATTATCATTTAGGTAGTATTCAAACACATTAACATATACATGTCCTTTATACATTGATTGAATAGGTACCTCAAAATATCTGCAAATCGATAAATATTTGTTTTCCATATTACTATTATTCTTATATGTTGAAGAAGTCATCCTTAATTTGCACTTATGTTCATACTCTTTCTTTTTAATAAAATTAAATTAGTATATAAACTTCATTAAAGTATTTTGAATAAAAAATTTAATTTTGTTGAAATAAACTATTAACATAGTAAAAGCAAGCATACTTTAACCAGTTAGCCATATAATTAAATCCAATAAAAATGCATTTCTTAAACAAACAGTTAGATAGTTAAATTTATTATCATATAAATATGAAATTGAATAATTACTGCATAAAAATGACATTCAATGATCTTAACTATAATCAAGCATTATATTGCATCTCTAATTTAGATCACTGACATACAATACGATTCATAAATCAAACAACATCAACATAACATGAAAATACATAAAGATACATGAATGATATCAACATGATACACATCAACATCAACGTGATGTGAAACAAGCATAATGTATATGAACAATAATTTCAAAATCATAATATATGTCAAATATACAACTCAAGTTAAAAAAAAGTTAGATATATACATGTTCTCAATAACTATTATGAGTTAGTGGGTCCACTAGTGGAGCTAGAGGCATTAGTACATCCACCAGCAAATCCAAACGCATTAGTACCTCTGCTAGATAATAATGTATAACAAAACAATTGATACATATCTTAGTGAGTATTTATATGACCCGATGCAACTATCGTATATATAAGATCATTTGATGGTGTAACATCTCCACGAGGTTTGAGTCTCATAGGATCCGGTTGACCTATATAGGGCGCATTCCTTGTCGATCCAACATTCTAGATCATTTATCTGCTAGCTCTTGGAAGGATCTGCTATCCAGAATGTGTTGTAGGCCAGTTATCTGTAATTGAAGGCACCTTGTCAACCTCATCCATGTCCTCGTAATGTTGGGGAGGCGTTCCCAACATGTCCCCAATATAAGAGTCATATCTCCAAAATAGTACAAAACAATAATTATATAATTTAATTAAACAATTTAAAGAAAATGTTATAATAAATTACATATGCATTAAATTTAAATTATTCACATATTTAAAACATAACTCTAATATTACCTCTATCATCTGGTGGCTCATCCTAGGTAAATAGGATGAATCCAATGCCTCTGGGGTGATCCTACCTAGGAACTCTACCTAGCCTGCCCCACATGTGCATATGCAACTCGGTCATTGGCCTAGGAGGGTGGTGGTTAAATGATGTCCGAGTGATCATAAACCTCTAAAAAAATAAACAAAACTATGAAGAAAATGGGAATCATGTCCTCCCATCAAACATAGCATGACAATGATCCAAAGCTGAACTCAATTATTGCAAAAAAATGGAAGATTACCGAATGCATATGGGGTTCTATACTAAAGAATAAACATAATATAATAAAGGGAAACTAATTTTTCGCCCATCATGTGTAGTGGGCTATTATCATGATCAAAAGAGAGAGAGACGCCTAACCTCCTCTACACCAAATGAAGCAATCTGCAACTCCCCATGAGTTACCTAGAAGTCACCATGGGTAGTGGCATCCTCACTAAAATATTTTTGAACATATGCAAGTTGAATGGATGCTAAAATGATCGACGAGACATTAGGGAAACGAGGAAAATACTCCCATATCCTAGAGATCTCGATAATGAATTAAATTTCCTCCTCCATGGGTTGGAACAATAGATTAGGACCCACCCTAAATGGTTGTCAATGTTGGTCCCAACGACGGATCAACAACCTTAGTAATCAAGAGTTACCCCTCAATGATGTATCCTCCTCATAAAATTTGAGGTGGCCAATGATTCGTAAGAAGACTTGAATCTTTGCTATAATAGGGCAAGGGAGCAAATCCCTCTCCCTTTCACGAGCCTCCTAATATAGTACAACATTTTACAAGTCGATCCATTTATTTTGTCCTTTTACTGGTCGCATCGCTCCTACATCTAATTCACATACAACTTTCATAAGAAAGATAGAAATAGACACATATATACATACATAAAACATACAAATTGATTTTAAGTACATTTATATTTATATAAACTCGAATTTGTTTTTATTTTATTTATTTATTTATTTATTTTTTCTTCTGAAAACAAATTATAAACATAACCAGTGCACCCAAAAAAGTAAGTCAAAACAAATTAGAAACATAACCAGTGCACCAAAAAAGAGTAAGGCATCATACATAGTGCTTTTAAAACCTCAACGTACCGCAACTAGTGCTTTTTAAAACATAATCACACCATTAGAGGTGCTCTAAAATAATTACATTGCAATGTAGTCAGTGTGGATATACTTAAAATTTCATACTGATACATAAAAAAGATTAATGCTAATGGCATGTTTAAATACATCTAACACACCATTATCTTTACAAAAATTAGGAAAAAAATGTGTTTTTTTATGATTTATACCTTTTCGTGCTCTGTATACATCAATATGCACCATAAACATATTAAGGGCATCAATTTCTTTGAAAAATAGTTTACAATATTTGGTATTTTAACAATTCCCTTTATATACGCTTATGCACCGCAAACGGTGCGTCCGTGTGTGCACAGAGCTCCGATATCTTTGAAAAAAAAATTGTATTTTTATATTTTTGGTGCACTGTAGGACTACGGGATTTGCACTCTGGACCAGGCAATAAATCATGCTACTGGTCATTGGTTTTTTGCTGAGGAGTTGGATTTATGCGAGGAATGGAGTACTCATTAGAGAACATATATCAAAGGTTTGGAATATAATAGAATCAGCTTAAATGAGGATTTTGATACGCTACTGTGGTCCTTTGGCAACTATGTGGGTCCGCTCAATGCTGCCCTTGGCTATGACAGTTTGATACTTAACAACAATTTTGAGGAACAAAACCGGATTTTGGCCTTGCTGTGGTCCCCGCTGAAGATTAGCTGTTTTACATGGCTGTTGGTAAAGGACAGGATTCTTACCTGGGATCATTTGCAATCAAGAGGTTACTATGGTCCAAGTAGATGTGTTTTTTGTGAAAGAGACATTGAAGGCTGTGGCCATTTGTTCTTAGGGTGTCCCTTCTCGGTGAAAATTTTCACACACTTCTCATCCTATATGGGTTTCACCTTCTCCCCTCATAGCTCTGTGCAGAATTTCTTATCTCATTGGTTCAGCACATATACCATATCAGAGACTTTCCTTTACACCCCTGTCGTTGTTTTTTGGCACCTGTGGCTCCTCCGTAACTATTGTATATTTGAAAATGGAAAACCTTATGCCTCCTTGCTCATTTCTAAGATTGAGAGTTTTCTTGCCCTTTACCCTGTGCCACTTTTAACTAAAAGAAGCCGGCAGATTGGTCCTAAGCCTTTGCATTCTTTTCTAGTAGGATACTTTGATGGTGCAACACAATTGAATTCGGGAGGTGCTGGGTTTGTGATCTATATCAGTGAAACCCATTATCTCTATTTTTCAGTGGGCTGTGGGTTAAGCACCAATACACATGCTGAAATGTTGGCTCTATGGTCCGTACTCAGAGTATGCTTATTGATGGGATTGCCCATTCAGATGATCTACGGTGACTCAATGGTGATTATTTCATGGGTAAAAAGACTATCAGCCCTTAAAATTCCCACTTTGAAACATTGGTGCAATGAGATATTTTCTATGTTGCAACAGGCCCCACCGGTGTCCTTTAATCATATTTTCCGGGAGCATAATATGCTAGCTGATGATCTATCAAAAAAGGCACTTAATTTGGAAGATGGCACTGGTCATTTCTCGGAAACTATGGATGGAGAGGTCATTGGAGATGGCCACTTTACTCTTTTTTGATAGCTGTTATTTTATTTGTACAGCATTCGGTTATATGATATGTATTTCATTTATATTGCCTGTTTTGGGGGACATTAAGCTAGTTGTTATTCTTCCCTGGAACATATGTTTTACAGGACACTTCAGATCTTTGAAAATGTCTGACCTGAGTATTCAGGGATGATGAGAAAAGTCTGCAATGATCAGACTTTGTTATTTTATTTCCTACATCGGCTGGCTGTCCTGCTATTCTGTTCTAATATTTGCTGTTTGGGTGGGGGATGGACTGTATTGTCATTATCATGTACATTGTTTAAGATGTCTTTTTGATTCATATGAATATCAAAGGCTGGTATTTTTTCTTCTGGAAAAAAAATACTATCCACCTGCGGTGCGTTACATATATATTGAGCTCTGGGATTTTGGAAAGCTAACTATTTTTTGTTATTTTATTGATGCGTTTTATATATATAAACAAACCGCTAGTAGTGTGCCCACATATATACAAAGCATTGAGATTGTTGAATATATATATATATTATTTGGATAAGCATGGTGTGCTTGATATAACTATATGTATAGTGGATGGTGCATTGTAATATCTACAACACTAATGTGTCCAAAAAAATAATTTTATTTTTTTATATTTATATGGCAAGCTTTATATATATCAACTCATCGGTTGTGGTGCATCCTTATATATAGAGAGCACCTTTAACTTTAAAACAATAACACATCATTTTTAAGTTTATACCTCTTTAATGCTCTTGATATAGATATGCACTGCCAATGGTGCGTTAATATATTTAAATTATTGATATATTAGAAACTAATTAATTTTTATTATTTTATCGGTGCTATATATATCAACAACTCACTCTCGATTCGACTATATATATATATATATATATATATATATATATATATGGCACTGGAATTATTGAATTTTAATTTTGTTTTTCATATTAATTGGATATGCTTGGTGTACTTGATATAACAATACACACTGTAGGATATACATTGTTATATATCACTAGTACAAAATGAGAGATAAATGACCAAGATACGCAAATAAATGACCACTTTTGATTTGGAGACTATTAGTGGCAAATTAGTGGTCATAGATCACACGACCAAAAAAGTGGTCATATTTAACTTGGTCATTTATAAATTATCGTGTGGTCATATATTTGGTCGTTAATTTGGTCATGAATTGTCACAGTTAATGACCATATTAACGACCAAATATATGACCACATGATAACCTATAAATGACCAAGCTAAATATGACCACATTTTGGTCGCATGATCAATGCCCGCTAATTTTCCACCAGTGGTTGCCATTTGGTTAATTATATGCGAAGTTTAGTCATTTTTTGGTCACTTATCTCTCATTCTTGTAGTGGTCATTTATATATTTTTGTCCATTTGTAGTCATTATATATATATATATATATATATATATATATATATATATATTCCAAAAGGAAAATATCCATCGCTCTAAATAAAGAGTGATCATGAACAATCCCTGTGGGACTAACATTATAGCATTCTGATATTTTTAATTTATTACCATGATTTACAGTTCAATGAATTTCTCTCAACTTGTTGAGCTCATTATCTTGCACAAAAATAACATAACAAATTTTCTTTGCTCTTTTCAGATACTGTTTAAGCTATCCTCATGGATCATATATTACAAAAATATTGATTGTGATGCTCTTATCACATCCCATATGGAAAATCAACTTCCTTCCTTAATACATATCACTGAAAAATATCTACATTTTGGTCGTCTAATTATAAACAAACTAGATGGTTTTTTATCTGTTCATATTTAATTCCCCTCACTTCCATTAAACCGGGATGAAGTGCTAGTGCAACTTTTGAAAGCTTGTCAGCTTCTATGTTTAATTCCCTGTATATGTGTGTGAAAGAAATTGTTTCAAAGGATGCTTTTTGTACTTTGATTACTCTCAGTAGATGTTGGAGGTGTGGATCCTTGATTTGCATTTTCCCATTTTCTCAGTTTATGACCATTTTGGAGTCTCCAAAAAGCTGTAAGTTTTTCAATTTTTTAATCTAGATCTAGCCTTAGTACTGCACAGAGAGCTGTTAATTAAGCCTTGTTGTTGGAGGCTTGACCTTGTGCAAACATGAGGTCAGTTTTTTCCTTGTCATGAGATAGAGAAAACCCTTTGCTCCTCCTAGAGGCGGGTCTCCCTGGATGGCCCCTTCAAAAAAACCCCATGGGATGGTTTTATTGATTTTTGGAGCAGATAATACTCATTGAGGTGTTGGTTTGGGATCTGTTTGATGTTCCATTAACTTCTGCATTAAAATCGTTGATGTTATCTCTGTTGGTGTCCAGCTATTTGAAAAAATAGCCCTATTCTGTGCTTCCCATATTGTCTACACAAATAAAGCAAGAAGGGTGAACGGTTATGTACCCTGTTGTTGTTCCACCAGTTCATGAATATGATCTCTAACGACAGGTTGGATCCCATTGTTGACGCGCAATCCAGTTTGGAAATGGTATTTTCCCATAGGGTTCATGCATAGGAACATGAAAATAATAAGTGAGAGGCTCTCTCAGGTTCTTCTCTACATAGCAAGCAAATTCCAGGCCCCTGAAAGCCTCTTTTTAACAAGACTTCCCATGTTAAAATATTGTTGCTCATTGCTAGCTAGAGCGTTAATGTTGTTTTTAGTGGGCATGGGAGTTTCCATATTCTCTTCCACCACCAGCACTTTGTGCCATCCTGATCCCTTTCCATCGTAGTATCGTAACCCATCTTGGTTGTGTAGCTGCCATCTCACCCATTTTTTTACCAAATGAGCCTGTCATCCTCTGCCTCTTCTAGGTGTATGAAGCAATTTCTTAGTTTTTTTGTTTTATTTATTTTTAAATCTCTCATATTTTATTAGTTTTATTATTAGATATTTATTGTTTTAGTCTTGGACTGTTTCCTTCCCTGGCTGTGTATTCTCTTTGCCGTGCAACTTGCGTGATGGCTACGAATAAGAAACAAAAAGGGAATTTTTTTTTTGTCTTCTCGGCTACGTATGCTCTTTGCCATGCATCTTGTGCGATCGCAGTGAATCATAAACAACGAGAAAACTTGAAAATGTAGAATTTCCAGGAAAGCTAACCAAGATCTAACCCCATAGTGTGGAAACGTTTTTTGTTTTGTTTTTGTTTTTCAAATTTTCTTGTGATTTGCAGAAAAAAAGGCAAACACGGAGACCGAGAGAGAAGAGTAAAAAAAGAAGAAGAAGAAAGCCTGTTATAGCTCAAAATGACACATCTCTTCCTATGACCACTTTCCTATTCTTTCGTCGCATGTCGACACTTCCATGACGACACTTCATAAAATTCATTGAAAGTCATTGAAAGTCATTGAAAAAACACCTAACTTGGAGGACCCATATCTAGAGTTCTGTAATCCATTTGACCTCATCTCTACACCATTGGAAAGGTATTTATGTTAGCTAAAACTTTCTAGAAGACACAAAAGTATAAAAATGCCCAAAAATACCCTAAAATGCATTTTTTGATGTGTACACGGGTCGTACGCGAGTTGATATATATAATAGTCGCGTACGCCTTAAATTCGTGACTTTCTGCATGGAAACCCGCATATACCTCCTCGTGTACGCGACTGTTATTTCTACAACCCGCGTACGCCTCTTGAAAATGTAAATATATATATATATATATATATATATATATTAAATTCAGGTAGTTTGGGTAGTTATGCAATTGACTCCTTCAGTTGTAACTACTTTGTCTTTGACCCTAACTCTTGATTAAGCATATAAATAGAGGTAGGGAGGTCCATGAGAGGAGACTTGAATCTTTGCATTGTTATGCTGGAGGATTTGGAGCTCTCTTTTCTCACACCTTTTCCCTAGAAGCATTCTCCTTGTGTTGTAGAGCTTGGAGGCTGAGTTCCTTGGAGAAGAGAAGCGGCAGAACCAGATCAAGGTTTCGTGAGGTGCCAAACTTGAAGAGAAGGTATACTTGTACTTGTTTTCAAGGTTAATAAAGATGTGATGTCCTTCTTCTTCCCAAATCATTGTTCAATGTATAATTGAATCTCTGTTTATGATCAGATGTTGATGTTAATCAGGTTATTATTTCATGTTTAGTTGATTATCATTTCTTTATATGTGGTCATATTGGTTTGAGGAAGGTATAATTTGTTTTGCAGGTCTCTTGGAGCAAGAGGAGCAAGAAGATGATTGAAGGGCTACTTGAATCAACCTTCATTTGGCTAAGGTATGAACCATTCTAATCTCTGAATCTTGCTTGTATTTACTTGCAGAACCATTTGCATCCACCTTTCAACCCCAGTACGTTGATGGCCTCTTAAACCCTAGCCATAGGAAACTTTCCTTTACAACAAAACTGGCGAATTCACTAGGGAGAGACTTGTCTATTTGGGGTTTCTCTATATTTCTTCCAGCCTTTTGTAAGGTTTCAGGTCCTTCTTACAAGTTAGGAACACCTTTTGAGTTTGTTGGAACACCTTTCCTGCTTTCCTAGGTCTTTTTTAATCCTTTTTGAGCCTTTTGTCATCCATACGTGACTTTTAGGCTAAATAGTCACGTGTCTGTGTTGTATACACGACTTGCAATACCTGCAACCTGCGTGTCATACGCAACCTGCCTTAAGGCAACTCATGTATGCACCTAAATTTGTGTTCTTTCATCATTTTTTAGGGTTTTTAGGTGATTTGAGGGTTGTTTGTAGGGTCTTCAAGGGTCCTCTGCATGTGCATGACTCCTGAGAGGTTGTTTTATCTCTGTTAGGTGCTCTTTGTCTATCTTGTAAGTCTCTTTCAAGTCTTTGAACTTTTTTTTACTGCTTTCCCCCCACCTCCTTCTTTGGCTTGACATTGTTGGTCAAGGTATTGAGCAACCTCTATTTGTAGGTTTAGATTGATACTTGGGACTTCTTGACCTTTGTTTATGTCAGTCTTATTGCTCAGTCTCTTCATTGCAAATTTGTGGGATTGTTTACCTTTGTGAGCCTTCCTTTCAAGAGAGGTTGATATCCAACTTTAGGGAAACCTAGGGTTTGTTTGTGGGGTGTAGAGTAGTTGTCTATTTGCTTTGCTTACAGTACTTGCTTGCATTAGTTGATAGGCCGTTTTTTATTTTGCATTTATAAAAGAAAAACAAAAAACACATGTTTGCTTTATATGCATGTAGATTAGGTTTTTAGTCTAGATTGCATGGCATACCGTTGTTTTTGAAAAAATAAAAATAATTTGCTCTTTTGTGGCTTTCAAGTTTTTATTTGAAAAAGAAGAAGAGAATAGTTTTTGCTTTTTGCATTTCATTTCTCTTTGTTTAGTCATTTTGTTTCAAGTTTGAGTCAAAACACCACATAATTTTCACTCCCTTTACCCTCTGACTAATAACAACCTTTTAAAATAAATGATATAATTTAAAAATGATTAGGAATTTTTATTTTATAGGGTCATACACCAACTAGCTCAGGATAGACTTGTGGATTAGGGAGTTTTCACTCTCCACAAGTATAAAATTTCAGACGTAGTTGGCCAATCACTAGGTAAACCCTTTTCTACGTTGATTGTATCTGGGAAGCTCCTCTCAAACGGGAGTTAAGCACGAGGCTGCGTGGAGGCTTGGATTGAGGAGATAACCCTCTGATTCCTTGTCAAAGTGTAGACCAAGGTTTTGCATATTTGGGGATTCTATCTTAGACAGGGTTTTAGGCTTTGCTACCCTGCCCATGCATACAAACCAAGCTTGCGACTGTCCCCCCATACTGTCAATATAGTTAAGGTACACTTTAGTCTCTTTGACATCTAGGGTTCATACATAGGTACACCGAAAAGCTATTTCTGGTTGACCTTGGACAAGCTTGGAAGGTAACCCCGGTAGAAGGTGTGGGAGGGTGGTGGGCGATTCCTTTGCTTGTGCCTAAGAACATATACAAAGACACCAAGTAACTGTCTATCAGCTTTCTTCTAGAAAACATATCTTATACCTGTTTGTCTGTTTGGCTTTAGGAATTTCAGTGAGTGCTCTGTGGTTTGTCTGTACTTAGTTTGCCTTCAGGTGTGTGCTTTGTACTTTTGGTTGCTTGTAAACCTCATACTTTGTCTCCTAGTTTGAAAATATGGCTAACACCCCTTTGAACACCAACAAAGAGATCCCCATGCTGGGAACTCCTTGTACTATTCCTCTCATAGGGAATGTTGGTGTTCCCTTGATGGCCACCCTGAATCTACCTGGATTCACCCTAGGGCTACCGGTGTGGTTATTTTCCACTCCAACCATCCTAAATGATCCTGATGCTTCGCAAGTAAGCTCCTTATATCAAGGGAATCAAAACACTGCTTCCCCTTCACCTGTAGTTGATTCTCCTTTTTCTACCTCATGCGGTGAAAGTACCGATATAAGTAACCGACAGTCTAAAACGAGTAAAAGAAGGAGGAATAGGAAGAAGGCACATAAGAAAGGGGGCACCTATTCAGCCTCTGCAAGTCAAGTTGAACCTCACCACCCAGCCTCTGGAGTTCATGCTGGGGCCACCTATCCAACCTCTACAGGTCATGTTGGATCTAAGCACTCAACCTCTGCAAGTCAAGTTGATCTTCACCATCCAGTCTCTGTTGATCATGTTGGTGGGATCCTTCCAACCTTTCCAGGTCATGTCGGATCCAGTCACTCAGCCTCTATAGTTCATGTTGAGGGCACTCGTTAAACCTCTGATGTTCAAGTTGAACCTCCCCATACAACCTCTGCAAGTCATGTTGGATCCATTCACCTAGCCTCTGTACTTCATACTAGGGGCACACACTCAGCTGCTGCAAAGCATGTTGATCCTAACCATTCAACCTCTGTTGTTCATGTTGGTGGTTCCCATCCAACTTCTGCAAGTCATGTTGGACCCAATCTCTCAGCCTCTGCAAGTTATGCTGGGGGTAGTCTCTCAGCCTCTGTGGTTCATGCTGAAGACAATCCGTCAGCCACTGTGAGTCATGTTGACACTGTTGAAAAGACTGTTCGTTCAAAACACAAGCCCAAGTTTCCTTGTAACCTTTGTGAGGGAGACCAGCTTACTTATAAATGCCCTTCTATCGCAGAGGTGTGAAGAGTTTGGTTTCATGGTCATCCTGTTTTTGAACATCCTGAAGTCTCTCAACAACCAGCCTCTCTTAGTCAGGTTGGACCCAATCACCCAGCCTCTGTAGTTCATGCTGGGGGAAAACTCTCAGCCTTTGTAGGTCATGTTGAGAGCAAACAGTCATCCACCACTAGTCATGTTGACAATGTTGAGAAAACTGGTTGTTCGAAGTGCAAACTTAAGTTCCCTTGTAAGCTAGGAGAGGGATATCATCTTACTCACAAGTGCCCTGCTATCGCAGAGGTGCGAAGAGTGTGGTACAAGACTCAAGAATTTCCTTCTTCTAAACAACCTATAGTTTCTCAACAACCTACTCAACCTTTGGTTGATCAAGTGGTCGAACCAATCTCATCTTTGGTTGATCCCACTCTTCTTTCAGAGAGTGATCCTGATGTGATTGAACCAATGTCATCTTTGGTCAATCCCACTCTCCCTTCGGAGAGTGACTTTCATGAAGCGGTTGAATTGATTTCAGTATTGATCAATCCCACTCTTCCTTTGGAGAGTGAAGTGTCTGCTAGTCACATTTTCTTCATCGCCAGTTCAGAAATTACTGAACAAGGGGGCTCTGAACTCGTTTCGGATCAACTCCCACCAAGCTCTCGGATTGCTTCCTTTGATTGGGATAGCCTAGTTGAGCTGTGCCTTCCTTCTGATGCACCTTTTCAGATAAAGGTCAAAGTTGAACCATACATGATTTCTCGTTGTATTGTTGATGAAGGAACCTTAGTTAGTATCTTGTCTGCTCTAGCTTGGCGAGGCATGGGATCTCCGAGCCTTGTGTCGACTGCTAGTCAGTTACTGGCATTTGATAGAAGAACTTGTATAGCCTTGGGAATTCTTGCTCAAACACCTGTTACTTTGGGTGGGAAGACCGTCTTAGTTGACTTCATGGTGATATAAGACCCCTTGGACTTCAATATGCTCCTTGGACGTGATTATGTCTATGCCATGCATGTTGTGGTGTCAACATTCTTTCGTGTGATGTACTTTAATCATGGTGAAGAAATTGTCACTATTGATCAATTGGATTTTCTTGATCCTTCTCTTGACCCAACTAGATACCAGGTATTTCCTTTATTGACTCCTAGTGTTTCTATAGACACTCCCCCGCCACAGGTGAACTATGTGGCCTCATGTCCTTTGCGTTCAATTGCTACTAAGAAGCAGCCTCTGTTTTCATGCTTACCTTCTCGGGACTTTGTCCTAGCAGTTGACTAGGTGAGTCATCCTGTACAGACTGTGGAGCCTTCTCTCCACTCTGTTGATTCATTTGAAATTTTAGACATGTGTCCTATCTCGGATGAACTCCTTCCTTCAGATGAAGTCTTCCTAGAGTCTTTGATACAATCTGACCTTCTTTTGGATGTTGGTTCAGTTGTGACTAAGTATAACCCTGGTTTGCTTAGTAATCCCAAACTTTCCATGGATCAGTCTTCTTATGTTGGATTTTTTGAGTTTTTGGACTTTCCCTTCGAACAACAAGTCAGTGATCCTGATGAGTTTGATTTTTCTTATGAATTTTTTAACTCCTATGATACTGAGTTTATTCCTGCAGACTCTATCTCTCTTGTTGATTTTTTCTCTCCTTCTAATGTTGATCTTACTGATTATAAAACCTCGAGCCTTGGTTTTATAGAATCTTCTTTGATCGATTCTGCCTTGACTTTACCTTTTGTAGAAGATAGAAAAGTCACACGTGTTTCTACCAAAGTGACCTGTATCAGAACTTTTCTTCTGAATATGATCCTGATGTTGTTGTTTCTTGGAGACAGGATTCTTAGTTGGACTCACAACTGTCTACTGGCCTTTTCTTATTGTTCAAGTTGTAACTGTATTTGCATGTTCCCTGCTTGCGCTTATGAGCCTGATGTCGACTTCCATGCTTTTAGCTCGTTTTATAACCCCTCATCTTTGTTCTCATCATCGCTAAGCCTTGTATCTTTTTGCCTTTGCAACTTGACATCTTTTTCCTTGAGGAGACATTCCCTGAGTGTCTTTATCCTTCTCATGTTCCTTGCATTATGCATAGGTCTGTTCCTTGCGCTTGGAACTAGTTTCGCCTGCCTATGACACTCGTCTCCTCGCATTTAGGGCATTCTTTCTACTCTCCTTCGAGCTCATTAAAAACAGTAAGGAGGCCCCAAGTTGACTTTCGCGGACTCATTAAAACTTCACGGGAAAGATATTGAGTTTCTTTAGGCCCGGGTCTGAATCCTCAAAATAGACTTGACTGCCAAGTAAACTTGTCCATTTAGGCTCGTTAAGAATATGTGAATGGGCATCCACATTGTTGGTAGGTTATCACTTTCTCAAACCATGTGGAATAATATGAGAAATGAACACTCTCTTTTCTTCGGAATTGAGAAGAGTATTCTCAGGTATAGGTTTATCACTTTTCCGGGCCTGAGGGACTAAACTTACGGAAAAAGAACCCCTGGTATGAGCTTAGTTTTCTCTTTTTTCATGCTCTGGACCTAAACATGAAAAATATTCCGAGTGTACTTTATGTCTTTGTCATGCTCGTTAAACCCTAAAAAACAAAGCATCGAGTTTATTTTTGTAAGCCCCATTTCTCGTAATCAAATGGATTTTTTCGAGTGATCTTGCTGATCAATACTCTAACTTACCATGTGCATTACACCTGACTAGGTCAGATGTATGTGAGAACTTCTTTAGCAAAGTCAGTGGCATGGTTGGAGTAGAGAGGGCATATGATTTTGCTGACTTACTTCATGTTATTGGAACCCTTGATAGAGTTGCTGAAGAAGAATTGAATCCCCAATGGCTTCGTTTCAATAAATCTCATAAGAGACAAATGAGTATCTGGAACAAATTGCATCAACAAATAGTAGAGGAAGGTGATGTCTTGTCACAATATGATTCAATTTCCACCGATAATAAAATTATAGAAGCTCTCAAGATAGGATTGGAGGATGCACAGGGAATTTTACAAGGTCTTGGCATGCAACCAAAAAGACACACAGAAGATTCTTGGTGGTTTAAACCATGGATAGAGGATCACAATGTTCCAACATTTGAAGATGTGGATGAAGTAGTTGATAATTCTCCACCGGGTCATTCCACATCCATATTCCAATCTTCATATTTTATGGTACTCAATGATAGTGAATTGCAAACGATGGAAAGTGAGTGGATGCACGAGTTGGATGGAATTTTAGATTCCGTTGATGAAAATGTAAACATAAATACCAAACCAGTGGTGGAGCTCGATGGAAAGGACATGTACAAATCTTGTTTGGTTAGTCAATTGAATGGAAACCTGACATTATCGAAATATAGATTGACTAAAGTGAGGAATGGAGTATACTTCAGGAGAGATGAGAGGGCTCCCAAAAAGGGTGTTGCAATTGGATCAGATCGTGCGGTGTTGTTTGAGAGCGAGTCTATAGTTGTAGCAGAACATACTACAAGAAAAGGTGTATCTCAAAGTACAAAGAACGTCGTTTCTTTTGGGACTTGGTACATTGGAAGATTTCAAAGAATAAGAAAGAAGGATGGTAATAGGGTGTTTGATTACCATAATGACATTGATCTTTTGGATAGGCCTACATGTGTTGAGCTTCAATGTTGTTGGTACAATAGAATAAAGGGGCAATTCATGTACAAGTATGATTCAACAGATCATCTATTCATACAACTTGAATCTGTTATAACAATGGCAAACCTAGCATACAATATCAAGAAAGACACATACAAGTTAGATAAAGCGACCACATAATTTTTGAGGATTTCATTAAAAATTTAAATAGGGTGAAGTTTCCAAACCATTCTAATTTATCTTATCTTTTGTACTACTATCTTATAACTTATTTATGAAGTAGTATTTTTTGTATTATTGTTGATTCGTTTGTATAAATTTCATACTCATTTTAATTTATCTTATCTTCAGGTGCGGTGAATGGTTCAGATGTCGAATGGTTGGGATAACTCTATGTGAAGTTATCGATTGTCAAATATTTCTCTATGCGTTCTTGAAGCATGGTTCTTGAGGGTTGCTGAACTGTTGGCTAGTTCAACAATTATGTTTAATATTACTTTTAAAAGGATGAAACCTGTTTTTGTTTGTTAAATTTTGGTGCCCATGCCCATGTTAGAGTTTTCATATACTTTCTTTTGCTACTTCAATACTTAAATGGAATATTACTTAATGTGTGTTTCTTGAAATGTGTTTTCTAAATGTTTTCTTAAATGGCATATCATGTTCTTTAATTTCATCATGTTTGTGTGGAGTGCATATTAACTCATTAGGAAATTGTGATTGTTGTTGATTCGAAAAATGGCTATGGTGTGGAAATCTCTTGTTATAAAACTCATTGTTGTGCACATGTTGTGGTATGGAGTGGGTATGATTGGTTCTACTTTCTATAACCAATGAATCTTATACGGTGATGACAAAAATATATAAAACAATGTACCTTAAGAGAGAGAAAATATTATTGGTCTTGTTGGTCCTATAAAGGAGTTGCATGTCCACCTTATATGGTTCACCTTGATGTTATAGCGGATTTCACCACACTAGGTGAATCACACATTGTATGGCCTTCCCTTGTCCCGCTGCAGACTCATTAACCCCTTTGGACCACTTTATATC
>LPNX010677263.1:43596-71889 GCA_001517045.1 Pseudotsuga menziesii | reverse complement strand
AAACACTTAAACAATCCTTCTTGGATTCGCACGAGAAAAACATAATCAGATCAATGATACTAATAGGAAGTCATAGATCCATGAAGTAAATGAAATATAGGTAATTTTAAATATAAAAAAAGCATGTACGCTAGTTGTTACAGCCGCGTTTTCCACATAGAAACCCAATAACGGAACAAATATTTTTTCCCTCAAGGACCAACATTAAATCCATTGTTGATGAAAACCGAGACATCGTAAAAGGATTTTATGTACTGCACAAGTAATCATAGACCCTACAACTTGCACTAACTTATCAACATTTACTAAGTAAAGTAAAGAGATGGGCATAAGTCCATATAAATGGATACCATGTTTTACGCAAATGAAAAACCAAAATTATGTAACATAATCATCCCCATCATATTTACAAATGAAGTCCACATTGCAATTTTTAAACCAAATACTATGATCATGGTGGTAAGACGATTGAAGATGGAAACCATTGATTTTTTAAACCAAACAGTACCAGCTTAAACTAAAATTAAAACACATATGAAAAATCGCACAGCCTCGGTGATCCCTAAAATGAACAAAGAACATATACAAAAAAGTGCTTGTAAGACCATCTCAGATGGCTTCCACCTTCTTTTAATTAAAACCATCGTTAAAATTATAAGATTTTGGGGTAATTCCATCAGTGATGGAACCTGAATCACATCAAAGAACAAATACTAAGCATGTAGAAACATTGCGAGGGAAATGGATGCAAGTATGTGTAGGGTAAAACCTAAGGGTTTAATTTCTAAAAAAAATGGAAATAAAATTGAAGAACTTATCTTAAACATGGTTGTGGCTACAACTCTCAACCCCATGTTCATACCGAGCGTGACCTGCAACTAAGGATTTAGGGTTTTAATAATATGTATCAATAAAAAACTGTAACATTAACTAGAACTTTAATAAAGGGTTTTGAACACAGAATTACCTAGGAATTTAAAAACATAGGCCTCAGAGGTGGGGACCCTATCATCTCCCTCTCCAACACCTTAAAACTTTGGAAGACATTATGTGTTACAGTCAGAAATAAAATTCATTTAACAAAAAGAAAAGAGGGTTTATGGTTAAACCCTTACCTGGACATGTTGTAGAGAGGGATATGGTTTATCTCCTCTCAATTACCGTTATCCCTCCTCTACCTACAACCACAATGAAATATTTTATCTCTGAACCTCGTAAACAATGAATTTTTATGCCAAGTAAGTATGACATAGATGATTTTGTCTTTACCTACTAGTAACAAGTTCTTTAGGTCAATGTATTGGTCGACTTTGTTAACGTACAATCATTTCATTGTAGAATACCGAAGAAATCATGGAATCCCAGGAACACCTCTATATATTTACAATACGATGATGCTATCCATAACATTAAAACAAAAACACATATGAAAAAAACACAACTATAGAGCAGAGCTTTGATTCTCACCAATTTTCAAAACCAAACACCCAGTAAAAGTTCCACCATGAACAGTGCAAAGATCGACTCTCTCTTTCCCACATGCCAAACAAACCAAATGAAGGGTTTGGATAACTTCCCAAATGCATTAAACCTTTGTCTAAAACCTGGTTATGAAAATGGACAGATGGACGGTGGAGATGAAGTTTATAAGCTGTGTGGAAGGCTTTTTTGTGCTGTCAACTCACAGCTATGACACACCTTTAATTACAAAAATCAACCAAGGACAGAGAGAAATAAGTCAGCACCAGAACATTAATAGGCCTTAATCATTTTATACAAATTCATCAAGTCCAAACCATGTGATATAACACAAACCTTTCAAACCTTATAACATATCATATGAACCATGGAATAAATCATATATAATGGCAAACAACAACTTTCTATTCATAAACCTTTAAATGTTGTATTATTATAACAAAGGATTACCATATGGTTAGTACCATATGCTTTTACAAGCCCCAAGAATTTGCGCTTAAGGGGAGAGTGACAACACACCATAGCTTAGTATATGGTAACGCCTAAGGAATTTCAATTACACTTAACAAACTTATTGCATAAGGGATGGGGTCAAGACTACGAATAGTCTCTGAATCCTTAGGGAAAGTAAGGCCCTCACAAAACTAATCCAAAATAAGAGAAAGTAAACAGAGAACATCACCTACTTTTTAATGAATGAATATTTTGTAAGGAACAAGCCATTTCCTCAACTAAAAGCACCTGGCATAACAAACAAGATACGTATATTAATGAATTGTACATGAGTAATCTGCTAGTAAATGAAGGTAAAAATTATGCATGTAAATTTTTTTTTATTTTACGATTTTGAGATGTGTTACATAATGGTATCATAGCATGGTTACAACATTAGGCCTGAATCTCCTCAACACTTGATATGATAAAGAAACCAAAAAAACTAATTTACTTTATTTTTTTGTTTATATTCTCTTGCAAAACATAAAGAAAAGGAAAACTGTATTTTGTAGGAAAACATGGCAGATGCAGAGATATCCGCAGAAGAAGAAATTCACTGCAATAATTCTTTAAATAATGAAGAGAGAAACTTAAGGGATGGGGAGATCCTGGTAGACTTGAACGACAGTCAAGATAATAAATATGAACTGTGAAAGAACCTATCTCATAGCTAAGAAAAGTTAAAGAAAATAATGAACGAATCCTAAAATCTCAAGAAGAATTAAATACTAGTATATTAGCTAAGATACATAGCGATGAAAAAGAAAAGAATAAGGAATTTGAACACAACCAACCAAAAACTGTACGTTACAAACATAAGGGAAGAAAACAAGAATTTCCTAGTCTACCTGAAAATTCTAGTGAAGAATTAGTCAAACATCACTCAGGAAAACAATAAGACTCAAGTGGAAGCAATGATGATTAAAAAGGAAATGAAATACAATCCTTATGAGGAAATCTCTAGGGAGTTTAAAAATATTAAACCACCAATGTTTAATGGAGAAATTGAAAAAGGTGAAGAAGTGGAAGCCTGGTTGTTAGGGATGAAAAAGTATTTCCAAATATACAATTATTCTTTTGAACTAAAGCTAAAATGTCCATCTATAATATACCTGAAAAAAAATATATATGGTGAAAGGATATAAACAAGGTCAAGGGAATAAAGGAAATATATCGAACTTGGGAAAAATTTTAAAAATCATTTTCAAAGAAGATACTTATCGAGACAGTGCTACTAAGAGAAGGCTAAAGAATTTTATGAGTTAAGGGTAGGAGCTATGTCCATTAAAGATATATATACTAAGTTTCTGAGCCTATTTCATTATGTACCTTACATAACTGATGAAAATCCTAAAATACAACATTTTCTTAGTTGTTTTCCTATCATATTGAAAGAACAGATTGAGTATGATAATCTGAAGAAGCTAGAGGAAGCATCGAGAAATGAAAACTTCTGTTATGACCAAAACAAAAATAAAAGGAAAAGTGTACCAACTTGGAAGAATAAAAGGAAAAATAATTTTGATTTAAGAAATAAACATAATAAATTCCACAGAAACATAGAGAATAACTAAATGGGGTTTGAAGGTAATAACTACACAAGTTTCAAACCACATAATTATGCAGTAAAATAATGTCCTACTATTTTTAACAAAACAATGCACAAAAAAACCTTAAAATGTTGGGAGTGTGACGGGGCACATTACCTTAAATACTTTCCAATAAGAGAGAAATTTTTTAATGTTCACTCCATTCAGAGAGCAATTACCATTGGAGACATGACAAGGATCATGTCCACAATTTGCATTACTTTGGAAAACCGGAAAGCACATCATCAGACTTCCATGGTCGAGATCAAAGCTATGGTAACCACTCAACCTGTTTCGATTTTGATTGATCCAGGTGCAAGTATGAGTTATATATCACTTAGAATAGTTGAATCATGTAAATTATCACCATAAAGGTTTGATAAGTCACAAATGGTACAGTTAGCCACCGATACTAAACGAAAAGTTACTAGTTTTGTTCGGAATCATGAATTGTTGATGAATGGTTTCATTACGCATGCTGATTTGAATATTGTTACTTTAGGTTTCTATGATCTCTTAATAGGAGTGGATTGGCTCAGAAAACACAAAGTAATGTTAAACTGGTTTGAAAAAACTTTTACATGTACAACCAATACTGGAAACATTATAAAAGTAAAAGGGATTCTTAGGAAAGTTACAATTAGAGAAATATCCACTTTACAAATGATAATATTCATAGGAAAAGGATGCAAAGTGTTTGTTGTCTATATAATTAATGATAATGATAACTAAAAAATAAACTTAAACTAGAAGACATACGAGTCTTAAAGGAGTTTGAAGACATCTTTCTGGAAGAAGTCCCTCGAATTCCTTTGAAAAGAGACATTGACTTCATGATCAATTTGATACCAAGAGAGCTACCATCATAGAAGGATCCTTATGGAATGCACATAATAGAACTTACATATCTCAAATTAAAACTACACGGATTGATTGATAAAAATTCAATTTGACCTAGTGTTTCTCCTAGGGGAGCACTTGTCCTATTTGTGAAAAGGAAATACGAAACCTTAAGGTTGTGCATAGACTATCGATAACTAAATAAAATTGAAATAAAACATTGATACCCACTAGCCCATATAGATCATTTATTCAATCAATTCCATGGAAAAACTATCTTTTCAAAGATAGACTTAAGGTACAGTTATCATCAAGTGGAAATAAAAGATGAGGACATCTTTAAAATTGCATTTAGAAACTATTACGGTCACTACGAGTTTGGCGTAATGCCTTTTGGGTTGATAAAGGAACCTGCTAAATTCATGTACTTAATGAATAACATTCTAAGTAATTATTTGGAAAAATTTGTGGTTGTCTTCATAGATGACATACTAATATACTTAGAGAACAAACAAGAACATAAAGAACATTTCAAGATAATTATTCCAGTACTAAGAGAACAAAAACTATATGTGAAGTTCAGTAAATGTGATTTCTTTAAATATAGGATTCAATACCTCATATACATAGTGTCCAAGGCTGGAATATTTGTCGACCCCAACAAGATCAAGGCCATCACCGAATGGATGGGTCCTAAAAATCTAACCGACATAAGATTATTTATGGGGATTATCGGATAGTATTGGAAGTTGATCAAAGGCTTTTCTAAGATTGCCTACCCCATAACTTCATTACAGAAGAAGGGTAATAAGTTTGAGTGGAATAAAAAATGTATGGAAAGATTTAATAAACTAAAACATCTACTAACTACTGCCTCGATCCTAAATATTGTTGATTCTTTCAAGGACGTTTTCATATGTACCGACACTTACAATGAAGGATTAGGAGAGGTTTTAATACACGAAAATTATGTCATGGCCTATGAATATAGAAAATTAAAGGAATATTAAAATAATTGTTCTACGCACAATTTGGAACTTGCTTCCATAATTCACGCCTTAAAAATGTGACGGAATTACCTAATTGGAAGAAAATTTCTAGTTATGTCAGATAATATAAGTCTTAAATATTTATTTAATCAACAATATTTAAATGATAGGCAAGCAAGATGGTTGTCTTTCTTAAGCGAATATTATTTCAAAATCGAACACATAAAATGAAAGGAAAACAAAGTTCCATATGCTTTGAGTTGTCATGAAAATTTATTATTTTCAAGCAACAACTACAAATCTGATCTAGAAAATCAGATCCTAAGTGTGTAAAATGCTGATAAATAATATCAAATTATAAAACAAAAGAATGCTGAAAATAAACAGAATCAAGTAAAAACATCTTTCATCCTAAATAAACAAGGGATGTTGCTCCATTAAAACAGGTTCTACATACCAATTATAGAAGAAATAAAACTTACAATTATGAATGAGCTACATAACTGACTGTATTCAAGACAACTTGGATACCAGAAAATGATCACCATGATAAAAAATGATTTCTTTTGGACAAAAATGAAGAAAGAAGTAGAGGAACACTTAGCTCACTATATAGAATGTCAACAAGCTAAGACAAAACATCAACATCCAACAAGACTATTGTGTTGATGTATTTGTAACTTCGGAATGTATTCTTCTATGTATCTTATATATTGTAACCCGATGTTTATTCTAGGATGTTTCTATTATGTATTTGAGTCATGTTGTCATGCCCCGATGTTCCGATCGGAAGGATTAATAATGTAAACAAGTCTTGTCAAGTCATTGTTAAAGTGCCCACAGTTTTGGGGCACTAGGGTTATTATACCCTCATTAAGGTGTAGGCTCTAGTAAGTAATTGTTAAGTTGGGCTGACATGATTGAGTGTACTTGAAGTGAACGAAATAATATAAATAGAGAGTGAGAGTCTCTCTATTTATCACTTGCAACACATCACTCACTCACTCAAGTGTGGCACATTAGTGAGGAAGGAAATACACTGGGACTAGACAAGAAGAAGACTACTGTTGTCGAGAGTGCATCTTACTATTTTGGTGCTGATTCTATCTCTGAGGAAGTTGAGGGGTTTTCTCCTTTATGGTTTCCCTAAGAAAAACTCTTTGTGTCTCTTGTCTCTTGTGATGTGCTTATGTTTTATTGTTGTGCTTGTTATTCTCTCAGTGAAAAGATCCTAAGATCATAATGCTAGCTTATATGATGAAAAATTAACATGGTATCAGAGCTAACCTGAGAAGAAGACATTGTGTAGCTACAGAATCTAGGGCTTCTTAATTTTTGGGCCTCTCTACATAAATCATCAGCAAAAGCATGCTAGGATGACTCTCCATTGAAGGGCACATCTTTCTATCGAAACAGAATTTGATTCCGAGCATTTCCAGTCTTCGATGCAGAAATTAGGGCTTTCTATAGAAGAGGAATTTTGAGTGAGACCAACATAGGATTATTCTCCTCATCAAAACCGAATTTTAGAGACTTGGATCAAGAAATTTGATTGGGTGAAACTCCAAGAAAGTCAAACCCTAGTTTGACCCCGAGCTTGAAAAACCCTAAATACTAAAACTGATAAGTTTTGGTACAGTCACTATATTCTGAGTTTAGAGAACTTTCAGAAGCTTAAAATTGCAGGGGCTTAAGATAAAATCATGAAGAACATTGTGTCCAAAATTCAGCCTCATATTCACTATATTCCAGGAGATATGATCTCTCAACGTTAGGGTTCCAGCCTCTTCCAGAAATCATCCATAAACAGGACACCTGGGGAGAATTGCAATATCTTGGGCTACAAAGGTCCAAATGGAATTCCTGAAGATGTCATAGAAATGGAAAGTATTTTATGTTCGGTGTTATGAATATCAGACTCATAAGATCAACCAGTGACACATGGCACTCCGTACAACCTCACTGTTCTGAACAGTCCTGTAATAGGTCACCTTGAGAAAAGGATCATAAATCCCAAATGTTGAAACCAATGCTGATGAAACCTACGTTGTTAGATCAGGGACATGCTCAGTTACCTCAGTGAAAACGTTTAGACATAGAGGAGTAGTAATTTCGGAGATATCAAAGAAACAGTAACGGAAATTTCTATAGAAGAAATTGGAAAATTAGGGCTTCCTGTTCCAGGAGCTTCCCTCCATTGTTTTCAGAAAAGGAGTACATTGGATAGCTCCACTTGAAGAGATATATCTATCTATCCAATCAGATATGAAAGATTCCAAGTTCTGAAAATTAGGGTTTCTGTGACAAACCCTAGATCAGCCAGCTTCGGACCCAGGATGGACACCTCAAATCGATAAGATCTAATCTATTGCTATTTTCATTTGAGGTTCTCATTTCAAAGTAATCGGCTTGATGATAAGCTCGGTGAAGTTCATAAATTCCAAGCATAGAAGTATTTGATATCTCTGAAGAAAATGAATTGGACACCTACATGAGTAGAGAGGTTCCATTTTCAGAGGGAGATGAGGCTAGAAGCCTTACACAAGAAGAAATCGGTCAAGGCCAAGAAGATCATGATTGATTCAATCACGGATCAACTTGTACCACAAGTGTCTTCCTTAAAGATAGGAAAGATGTTTGATTCCTTGACCAAGATATTTGAAGGGAAGAATAGAAATCAGAATATGAACTTAAGAAACCAGTTGAAGAATGTGAAGATCCAGAATGCAGAGACCATGCAGTCATAAGAGTCTCTCAAATCAAAGAACAACTTTTAGCGGTAAAAGAAAAGGTGAAGAATGCATAAGTGGTGATGGCCACCTTGAATGGCCTCCCAGGATCATGGAATTCATTCATTCAAGGAATGTGTTCCAGAAGGAAGTGATTACTTTCAGCAGACTCTAGGAAGAAGAAGAAGCTCAACTCATAAGAAGAGAAGAGAAGATGGAAGGAAATGAAGATCAAACTCTCAAAGAAGATACCTCAAGCAATGAGGAATATGATGAACTCAACTCTTGAAGAATATATTATCCACCTTAGCATTTGGATAAGAAATGATGCTATCATGAATGAAGAAGACGATGAAGCTGAAGACTCAAGAAGGAGTATACCCATGAAACAAATAAAGATAAGTATTCAATTGTCATTTCATTGTTTTGTTATGCATTTGTTTATATTCAATTAATGTATTATGCATGATAGAATGTTTGCATTAATGACAGTATACTACTAATATGCATGTGATGGGTAAGTAGCTCATGGTGCTATACAACTCTCCATTGCTACTTATCTAGAATGAAACCTCTTTGCTGACATATTGGATTAGTGCACAATCTCAATGTTGTCCTGGTAGAGATGGAAGGCATCTAGAAAGTTTCAATGAGATATGGATGAATGTTGTATTGGCTAAAGTAGTTGCATGATCATATATTTATGCATAAGTGTTTGCCAGTATAAATATTCCTTATGAAATGTTCTAACTATACAAATGCATTTGACTTGTAGGAAAGATTGCATACATAATCACCTACAAGCAAAGAAGAATGAAGACTTGTTCCAAAGAACAAGTGAAGACATTTCAAAAACAAATAATAATATGACGAATATAGTGACATCATTGATATAGAACCTTCCAGCCATGAAGAAGTAACCAAGAAGAAATGGAAGACCAGTTCAAGAAGAATGATGTCTAGGATGCAGTATCAATACATGAAGAGAAGTTCGTAGCTCCATCATCCAATAGATGGAAACATCGTGGGATACAAAGCAAGATTCGTAGCACGAGGCTTCTCACGAAAGGAAGGCCTTGACTACGAAGAGACATTTGCAGCCAATAAGAGTTGAGACACATACATGATGAGATTGATGAAGATCTTAACCTTTGCTAGAAGGTTGAAGATGCAAGTCCATACACTAGATAGTCACATATAATATTAGTAGCATAAGAAGCTATTTGTCACTCCAGTACAGAATGTTTTTAGTGCATAGAGCACAGAAGACAGAGGAAGTATGATGCTCCGCTTCAGAGGGAGTGACTATAGAATATCCTGAGGTTCGACATGGTACGACAGGATGGGAAGATTACTGATGACTCTAGGATTTACTGAGAGTAAAGTGGATTCCAACCTTTGCTTCAAGGTTGAAGGCGGAAGACCAGTGATGCTCCTATTATGTGTTGATGCACTATTGTTCTAGGCCTAGAGGTGTGGCAGAGTGTGGATGGAATATTCCTTGGACAAGGGAAGTATGCAGTAGAGATCCTGAAGAGGTTTGGGATGATGGACTGCACGACTATGGCCACACCTATGGCATCGAGCCTGAAGCTATTGAGTGTTGCTTCATCAGAGACGGTTGATGCTACGATGTACCGTCAGATGATTGGGTCCTTGATGTACCTAAGACCAGATATTTTCTTTGCTATGAACATGTTCACCTGATGATTGCAAAGCATGCAGGGGTACAGTTGATTATTGGCTCAAGTATGATGCGAATCAAAAGATTAACCTGGAAGGTTATGTTGATTCAGATTGGGCAGGCAATTCCATCGACAGGAAGAGTACTTCAGGATGTTGCTTCATTATGGGATCAGGTGTGATCTCTTGGTTTAGCAGGAAGTAATCCTGTGTGGTACTGAGTACAGCTGAAGCAGAGTATGTCATAGCTTATTTAGCTAGTTGTGAGGTAGTATGGCTACGGAAGCTATTGTATGATATATTTGATCTCCAGATGGATGCTACTTGTATATATTGTGACAACCAAAGTTGCGTAAAGTTGTCAGAGAATCCAGTGTTCCATGACAAGTCGAAGTATATTGAGATCAAGTATCACTATATCAGGGATATGGTGCAGAGAGGAGCAGTGCAGCTCCAGCATGTTGTGACAGAGGAACATATAGCTGATGTATTGATGAAGCCATTGGCTAGGCTAAAGTTTGAGTACTTCAGAGAGAGACTTGGTGTTCTCCAGATCGAGGTTCCCTCCAAGAGAAAGTGATGAGACCCATAGCCATTCTGACATGGTGAGAGGATTGGTTCCTTCCATGGTCAGATGTAAGGGATGAGCCATTCTATAATGGTGAGAGGATTTGGTTCCTTCCATGTCAGATATGAGTGCTGACTGCCATTCTGGGAATGGAGGCACCTAGTCAATTACCAGGAACACTCAGTCAGGGACTGAGAGAGCCATTCTGACGAGTAGGTCAGATATAAGGGCTGAGCCATTCTGTTCATGGATAAAGGATTAAGTTCCTCCCATGGCAGATGTGAGAGCTGGCCGTTATGTTGAGTAGGACATATGTAAGGGCTACCGCCATTCTGACGAGCAAGTCAGATGTAAGGGCAGAGCCATTCTGTTCATGGCTAAAGGATTTAGTTCCTTCCATGTTAGATGTGAGTGCTGGCCATTATGTTGAGTAGGACATATGTAAGGGCTACCACCATTCTGACGAGCAGGTTAGATGTAAGGGCAGGGCCATTCTGTTCATGGCTAAAGGATTTAGTTCCTTCCATGTCAGATGTGAGTGCTGGCCATTCTGTCGAGTAGGACAGATGTAAGGGCTACTGCTGCTCTCCAGGAGAGTGGAGGCACCTGGTCCATTACCAGGTAGCTCAGTCTGGGACTGGGGGCCATTCGTATGAGGGTGTAGGATTTAGTTCCTACTAGGTCAAATGTGAGTGCATGCCCTTCTGACGAGTAGGTCAGATGTAAGTGCTGAAATATTCCATAATTGTGATAGGATGTGTTCTTTTCTGGATGAGAGTCTTTCATCACTGTGATAGGATGTGTTCTTGTCTGGATGAAAGTGGAAAAATATTCCATCACTGTGATAGGATGTGTTCTTGTCTGGATGGGAGTCTTCCATCACTGTGATAGGATGTGTTTTTGTCTGGATGGATGTGCCTTTCTGACAAGTAGGTCAGATGTAAGTGCTGAGCCTTTTCACAGATGTTAGTGATGTGATTTCCTATCATGCTAGTGAATGTGAGTGCTAGGCCTTTCTGATGTGATTATAGGATTGGTTCCTATATGATCAGATGTAAGTGTTCGGCGTGCCTTTCTGACGAGTAGGTCAGATGTAAGTGATGGGAGAATACCTACATGATGGGTAGGCCTACAACCAGCATGAAAAAGGTCTAGCTCTGTAGAACTTCTTGTGACGAGAAGAATCATGAGATAGCACTAGGGATGATCCAGATCGAGTGATGATTGAGATCCAATGATGACAGCCAACGATGATCTAGATTGAGTGATGATCCAGATCCAGTGATGACGATCCAACAATGTTGATCCAAATCGAGTGATGATCCAGATCCATTCCAGTGATGTTGATCCAGATCGAGTGATGATCCAAATCCAGTCCAGTGATACTGATCCAGATCGAGAGATGATCCAAATCTAGTGATGATGTTCCATGATGATCCAGATCCAGTGAAGATGACTTGAATAATCAGAAGATTCAATATGGAAATGACGATATGATCTAGTTGATACAGAGAAGAAGACCAGTGCTGAAAATTGTGTCAAAAGAATACCTTCCTAGTTAAGAGGGAGTGTTGATGTATTTGTAACTTTGGAATGTATTCTTCTATGTATCTTATATATTGTAACCCGATGTTTATTTTGGGATGTTTCTATTATGTATTTTAGTCATGTTGTCATGCCCCGATGTTCCGATCGGGAGGATTAATAATGTAAACAAGTCTTGTCAAGTCATTGTTAAATTCCCCACAGTTTCGGGGCACTAGGGTTATTATACACTCATTAAGGTGTAGGCTCTAGTAAGTAATTGTTAAGTTGGGCCAACATAATTGAGTGTACTTCAAGTGAATGAAAGAATATAAATAGAGAGTGAGAGTCTCTCTATTTATCACTTGCAACACATCACTCACTCACTCAAGTGTGGCGCATTAGTGAGGAAGGAAATACACTGGGACTAGACAAGAAGAAGACTACTACTGTCGAGAGTGCATCTTACTATTTTGGGCTTTTACTGTTTTAGTGCTGATTCTATCTCTGAGGAAGTTGCAGGGTTTTCTCCTTTATGGTTTCCCCGAGAAAAAATCTTTGTGTCTCTTGTCTCTTGCGATGTGCTTATGTTTTATTGTTGTGCTTGTTATTCTCTTAGTGAAAAGATCCTAAGATCATAATGCTAGCTTATATGATGAAAAACTAACATATTGCAGCCACTACCCATTCCAGAATGGAAGTGGGAAACAATTGGTATGGATTTTATAATAGGTCTACCAAATAATTTCTGACAACATGATTCAGTCATTGTCGTAATTGATAAATTAATTAAGGATGATCATTTTATTCATGTTAAATATACCTATAAATATGTTAACATTGCATATATTTTTATGAAATAGATATTCATGTTACATGGTGTACCAAAAGCAATAGTCTCAAATATAAATAGAAAAATTTTAATGTAAATTTTGGAAAGGTTTGTTTAAAGGTTTAGGAACACATTTGAATTTAAGTATTGCATATCATATGCAAATAGATGGGAATCCTGAAAGAGTAAACCAATTCCTAGAGCACATGCTAAGGATGTAGGTCATAGACAAACTAGGTAAGCGAGAAGACTACCTACACTTAGTATAATTTGCTTACAATACTTATTTCAAGTTTCTACAGGTATGAGTCCTTTTGAAATTTTATACGAACACAAATGTAAGACTCCAATTTTATGGAGTAGTGTAGTTTATAGGTTAATGTTAGGACCTGATTTATTAAAATATTTGGAACTAATCATGAAATAGATACAACAAAACTGAAAGGACTCCAAACACAAGGAGAAAAGTTAGGCTGACCTAAAAAGAACTCCTAGAGAGTTCCAAGTGCGTGACATGCATATACAAAGGTAAATCACAAGAAATGTTTCATGATATTTGGAAAGTATTCAAAGCTGGCACCCAGGTATTGTGAGCCATTTGAAATTTGGGATAAAGTAGGGTCGGTTGCATACCAGTTAGCTCTAACAACCAATATTAAAGTGCATAATGTGTTTCATGTTTCTATTTTAAAAAGATGTGTTCATGATGTTTCTCATGTGATCCATTCGAATTTGATCCATGTGGAACTCAAAGGAGAGTTCTAGGTGGGACTGGAGTGCATTCTCGATAAGAGAGAACTTTCACCCTAGAACCATACCATCGAACAAGTCAAGGTGCAATGGAAAAACCTTAATTCGAACAAAGATACTTCGGAACTAGAAAGTAAAATGTGGGAGGATTATCTATTCTTATGCCAAGATGATGAAATGGAAGAAGAAAGAAGAAAGCGAATAAAACCAAGGATGGCGTTATCCTCTAAGGGGAGGTCTATATAATGCACCAAAACTTAATAATTTATTATTAATTCTTCTTCAAACTACTTTAATTATTATTATTATTATTATTAGAAAGTAAAAAATAAAAGATTTTGTAATTAATCATTTTTATTTTATAAAATTTGCTAAAGGGGGAAAGAAGTGGAAATAACTGTTAAAGAGTGTTTGCTGGACCACTAGAGGAAAATACAAATGGTTGAATCCACTGAGTGAGAACTCAATATGGAATAGGCATCATCCCCAAATATCAGCTTACAACTCCTAGTTGAGGTCTAAAGAGCGGGAGGCTTGTAAATAACCAAGTCCTAGGAAAAATACTAAATATTAGTATGTCCATCAAAAGGAAGAGGATAGAATTGGATGGGGATTAAATATGAGAATGGAAGAGATGGAACATTGAAGTATTTTTCTCTTGTGGTTCAAGGAACAAGCTCGAGGGTTTTGGAGAAAGTAACTTATCTTGTCTGAGAGTTAGTTGGGAGGAACAACTTTTCCACTTTTATTTTCCTAGTAGTGGTGCTAGGTTCTTATTCTATGTTTTAAATTTACAATAGAATGTGCTATTAAAACTTGAAAGTTGTTAATTTAAAACCTAGTATGCATTGGCCAATCTAGTTTATTTATCCAATTTCATTTCAGTTATGTTTGATTACAAATGTTAAATGGTTACTAGAAAAGTTCTTGGATCAGACATCCAAACCTGAGTTAGGATTTTGTTCTATGGAATATATAGTGAAAATTGAATTTTGTACATATTGAATATCTATCGATCTCTATACAATTCTTTCCTATATGAGAGAGTTAGTTAATGTATTTTTGCACTCTTTTCCTATATTTATTTCTTAGTCTGTAAATCTAATTACCTCATGTTTGAATAGATTAAGGAATATATCCTCTTTTCAATATATAAACGATCGAGACAATATATATATATACAGTTAAATTATATAACCTAATTCTAGTTAACACAAAACCCATCGACATGGGTTCAGTCTCTTTCAACACTTAAAACACCGCGATATATCTAAGCACTGTCCTAGACAGGTTTTACCCCATTTTCCAACACCTACAGAGTAGATGAAATTTCACCCGAGATGTTCGATGGAGAACTCTCATAACCAAGTTTCTGCAGTATGAGGGAGGATTGCGCATCTACTCTCAACCTAGTGCAACACTACTTAATGTGTTTCAGATTATCAACTCTGATCATCATTCAGTGGACCATATAAACATGCTTAGATTCACAAAAGATACCTTGAAGCATAAACATATCTACTAAGACAAAATCATTCATAACAAAGAAGCAGCACATCATTCATAGATACAGATCGTAGTTGCATTCACACTGCAGAAAATAGGAAAACAAAAAGATAGAAAAAAACACAATGTTTCTGTCCAATATCTGTCATGTCATATTAATCTTCATAGAAAAAGACTGATTCTCCAAAACAATTTATATGTACACATATAAAAGGATCTCAGTTCATACAAGAATCACAGATGCACCAAATATCTCTCAAAATATGATATCCTCGATTCCATCAACATTCAAAATTTTATATCTACTTATAGTGTTGCACCTTTACATTGGAGGTCCACTTAAATAAAATTACAAACTAGTTGGACCAAAATCTACAAAATAGTGACTACAGTCCCCATAATGGGGCCCAAATCTACAAAATATGACCAGAATACCTACAATATAGTTAAGCCACATTACATGCAATATTCCACCTTGCGCAACATATTTGACCTTGCACAACATCTATGATGTTGTGCAGCTAACTTGTTGATGTATTTCTAAATTCAGAATGTATTCACTTGTATATCTTATGTATTGTACTCCGATGTTTATTCCGGGAAGTATATATAATATAATTGAGTCATGTCATGCCACGATGTTCTGATCGGGAGATTCAATAATATAAACAAGTCATGTAAAGTCATTGAGGTTAACCCTCCATTGTAAGTCAGTTCAATAGTCCCCATAATTATGTTAAGGTTAACCCTCCTTGTTGATCGGAGGGAAAATTCCCCACAGTTGTGAGGCACTAGGGTTATTAGACTCTCCTAGAGATGTCGGCCCTAGTAAGTAATTGTTAACTGGGGCCGACATGTTGAAGTGGAAATTAAGTGAATGAAAGAATATAAATAGAGAGTGAGTCTCTATATTTATTACACACAAAATCACTCACTGGGGCGCATGAGTGAGAGAGGAGAAGCTCTCTCAAGTGAGAGAGAGAGAATAAGTTGTTGGAGATCATCTTTATGTTTTTGGGTTTTACTGCTGCCATTGGTGCTCATTCTATCTCTGATGAAGTTGCGGGGTTTTCTCCTTTATGGTTTCCCTGATGAAAATTCTTTTTGTATCTTATCTCTTGTGTTTATTGTTATGCATGTTATGTTAGAATAATCAACCCATAGTTTACCCATTTAGACATTAATTTAATTATTTATGTCTTATTAGCCTAGTTCATGTGTCCCACCTTGTGCAAGTTCTATTTTGCCTATCCATAGTGGTCAAAATTGCCTCATTTGACTCATGTAGCACATGGGAAAGCCCAAGGAATCAAATATACTTTATTCCTAGCCTCCTAGGCACCCTTTTTCTTTTTCTGCTTTATTCCCTACTTTTTCAGTGTTTTAAGGAAAATAGAAAAGCTAGACTAGGTAAGGTGAACTAGTTTTTTGTCCTTTTCATCCTCCACTCTTTTCTCCATGAAAAAGCATGTATGAGATGCCATTCCACCACTCTTTAGCTTTCCTAAGACTTTTTTCTAATTCATGAGCTCCATGACAGATTTGGGATCAAATTTTTACACCTATGGGGGATTTGCTTATTTTTAGTAAGCCCGCTTTATGCTAGATTCGAATTGCTCCTCATGCATTCGAATCCCTGATGTATGTTATTTATTCAGCAACCTATGTTATTACAGGTTTGGGTATTGTGCACTGATTTAATATAGTTTAGTGTTCAACTCCAATTTTCAGTCTCTTTGTGAGTGATTTTGCATGATCAATTGTTAATTGTTGTGAGTAAAATTAATCTATCACCTAGTTCAATTTCCACATGGTATCAGAGCCATTGTATATTGTTTCTCTCCTTCAAAATTTTTTTTGCAGGTTCGACATCAGTGATTGGGAGCCTTCTACTGACATTTGGGACAAATTTTCTAAGCTATCGATAAATCACAGAAAACTATTTTGACTCCCTTCAATTTCTTTGAATGGAAAGCAGAGATGGAGATACTATTGAGAGCGAAATCCCTCTATAGGGTGACTATGGCAATAGAAGCAGAGCCCAATGTAGTTGCAGAGAAGATAAAATGGCACAACAGGAGGGATGAGGGTTATGGCCTCTTGTGTCTGAGTATTTCCAGAGACCTCCTTTTCCATCTCGATGGATTGACATCACCGAATGAAGTATGGGAGAAGATTTATGATCTTTTTGGAAATACACATGAGACGAGGGGACATCAAATCGAAAATGAGCTGATTTCTTTGAGTCCAACGAGATTTGAATCCCTGCAGCTATATTTCTCCAAGTTCAAAGCACTAGTTTTGCAGCTGAAATAGTGTGGTATCGAAAAGAAAGATGATCAGCTCATACTGGCCATCCTCTCGAAGCTGGGCTCTGATTATTCAGTGTTTGTTTCATCCTTCTATGACACAAAACTGACATCTCGAACCTGGAAGATGCCCAGCCTTGCAGATTTCATGGAATCTCTCACACAAGAACAGAACAAGCTAGTGATGATGGGCACCATCAAACCATCCAAAGATCAAGCTTTTATTGCTGGAGATTCGAGGGTGGATTTAAAAAGCAAAAAGAAAGCTAAAACGCCACCTGAGCAAAAGAGAGACAAGAAATAGTCTCCAAAGGATCAACAAGGTCCCAAGAAGAACTACCAGAAGAAGAAAAAAAAAGGTGAAATGAACAAGTGCGCATACTGCAATAAGGGCAATCACTCTGAAAGCTCTTGTATGAAAAAGTAGATAGGAATGATAACCCAACTCCTGGAGAAGAATGGTATCTCCCTTCCAGAAAGCTCAAAGAAGAGAGAAGGAGGATCAAGTTCAGATGACAGAGAGAGAGTTCATGCCCTAGTTGTTGGCACCTCAAGCTCACCCAGTTTAATCATTGATTCTGGAGCTTCAAGACACATGGTTTCGACTAAGGAGGCTTTCTCCTCACTGGGCATGTCGAAAGGACCATCTATTGTACTAGGAGATGACTCTCTCACTGAAAGTAAAGGTAAAGGAATGATAGATATTGACCATGGTCAGTTCAGAAATGTGCTGTATGTGCCTAGTCTTACCTCCAACCTCCTATCAGTGTACCAGATGACCCACACTGGGTCTCCTAAGAAGGTCATATTCTCCCTTGATGAAGTTGAGATCACAGATATTTCAACTGGTAGAGTCATTGCAAAAGGAGTTGTGAATCATGCTCAAAAGGTATACATGTTCTCACACTTCCTACCTTACTCAAACCCCTCTGCTCTTCTGATTCATGCTAATGAAGCAAGCAAGCTTTGGCATGAAATATTTTGCCACCTAAAATACAAATATCTTTCTGATCTTAGTGAAAAAGAGATGGTCATAGGGTTTCCCAAAATAAAATTTTCCAAAGGAGTCTGCCAAGGTTGTATCCTAGGAAAACACCCAAAGCACAAATTTGAGAGAGCTAGTCATGAGAGAACCTATGCACCCCTCGAGCTGATCCACAGTGATGTTGCTGGCCCATTCCCTCATATGTCCATGAGTTAGGCCAAATATGCATTGAATTTCATTTATGACTTTGCCAGGTATTGCTGGGTTCACTTCCTAAAACACAAGTCTGAAGTTTTTGGCCTATTCAAACTCTTTAAGGCTTTGGTTGAAAATCAGTCTGGAAGGAAACTCAAGACCCTCAGATCTGACAATGGTGGTGAGTATGTCAAGTCTGAGTTTATTAATTATTGTGCAGATGCAGGTATTCAGATGCAACATTCTATCCCTTACACACCACAACAAAATGGTGTTGCTGAGAGGAAGAACAGATCATTGAAGGAGATGGCAACATGCATGATGGAGGCCAAAACTTTGCCACCAAATTACTGGGCCGAAGTATCAAATGTGTAGTCTATATTCATAATAGGGTGCCTCATAAACAGCTTGATGGCATGATTCCCTTCGAAGCATGGAGTGGGCACAAGCCAGATGTGACCCATTTCAGGATTTTTTGCTCAAAGGCGTGGGCTAGAATCCCGACAGAGAAGAGGAAGGCTTTGCAGCCCCAAAGCCAAGAGTGTCTTTCTGTTGGATACTTTGAAGATTCAAAAGGGTACAAGTTGATAAATTTGATCACAAATAAATCCTTCATCGAAAGGTGTGTTCAGTTTGAAGAAGAACCCCTTGTAGCAGTGGAAGTTGGTGAAGCCTCTTCACCACTTGAACCTCAAGAAGTAAGTAAAGAGTTTGTTGAACATGCTGATTCTGATTTGTCTAATGGATATGAGTTTATTGCAGACCCTAACAGCCCTAAAAGGCCAAAATGGGCAGCCAAGACACTACATGCAGCAGGAGAGCTAGCTGGGGATCCCAATGACCCAAGGAGGACTAGATCTCAATTTGAGAGTGGCTTGTGCATGAAGGATCCTATGTTTGATGAAAAATTATATTTGATGGTGGAGTCTGATCCCCAAAAATATGAAGAAGCAACAGGATATCCAATATGGAAAACAGCCATGAAGGAGGAGTTCAGCTCACTCTAGAAGAGCAACACCTGGGAGCTAGTGGATCTTCCCCCAGGGAGAAAACTAGTACAGTGTAAGTGGGTCTATAAGACCAAATTTTCTGCTGATGGTTCACCACTAAAGTACAAGGAAATATTGGTAGCCAAGGGCTACTCACAGGTTCATGGCATAGATTACAATGAGACTTTTTCCCCAGTGGCAAAGATGGATTCCATCAGGCTAGCCTTAGCCATTGCAGCGTCAAGGAAATGGGAGGTACATCACATGGATGTAAAATGTGCCTTCCTGAATGGAGATCTCACTGGGGAGATATATATGCAGCAGCCTCAATTTTTTTCTACTAACCCTTCTCTTGTGTGCAGGTTGAGAAAGTCATTGTATGGGCTAAAGCAAGCCCCCAGGGCTTGGTATGCCAAGATCGATAGCTTCTTTCTATCACTGAATTTTGTTCGGTGCAAATCAGATCCAAATGTCTATTTGAAGTTATTTAATGGTTCATTAATGATCATTGTGTTATACGTTGATGACCTCCTCATTACAAGAAGCTCACAGGCTGATATTGCTTCCTTAAAAGGAGCTATGAACCAAGCCTTCTCCATGACATATTTGGGGCTCTTAAGTCAATTTTTGGGGCTTGAGATTTCTCAAACCAAAGCTGGAATCAAGGTGCACCAGTCCAAATATGCCTTGGACTTGCTGAAAAAATTCAGAATGAAGGATTGTAAAGCAAGCAAAACTCCTTTCCTTTCAGGAGTGAAGCTGGAAGAAGCTGATTCTTTCACCTATGGTAAACAATACACTGTATAGGCAATTGATTGGATGTTTGTTGTATTTGACACATACTAGAGCTGATATTTGTTATGCAGTAAGTGTGGATTCTATATTCATGGATCAGCCTCAAGAGATCCATTGGAAAGCAGCCAAAAGGATCCTTAACTTTGTTCAGGGAACAAGGACACATGGGATCTTCTATAAAGCAAAATCTGATCTTGATTTGATTGGATTTACTGATAGTGATTGGGCAGGTGATAGCATAGATATAAAGTCCACTTTAGGATATGTGTTCATGCTTGCAGAAGGGCCAATCAGCTGGTCAAGCAAGAAACAGAGTTCCATTGCACTCTCATCTACAGAAGCAGAGTACAGAGGAGTTGTTAATGCAGCAACTCAATGTTTATGGTTGCAGGGTTTACTTGGAGAGTGTGGCTTCGAACCAGAGTACTCAACTACCATCTACTATGATAACCAAAGTACCATTCGAATCTGCAAAGATCCAGTTCAAAAGTGCAGAACTAGACACATTGAGATCCATATGCACTACATCAGAGAACTTGTGCATGATGGCACCACTCACCTACTCTTCTGTTCATCTTTAGAACAAGTAGCTGATATCTTCACCAAAGCATTTCGTGAGAAGACCTTCATCAATCTCAAATAATTGCTGGGGATTGCTGATCATGCTGTGAAAGCATGAGTGAAGACAAGATTCTACAATTTTGTTTTACAGTCCATGTTTAAGGGAGGATTTTCCCAAGTTGGTTTTGCCTCTTTCCTTGTTTAAATGGACATGCAGTATGTAAAGGGTGACTAAGCCTTGTTGCTAGGCCCTATAATTTTCTGATATATTACTCATAAGTGATGCTTAAGTGGGGGTGTTATAATAATCAACCCATAGTTTACCCATTTAGACATTAATTTAATTATTTTTGTCTTATTATCCTAGTTCATGTGTCCTGCCTTGTGCAAGTTGTCTTTTACCTATCCATAGTGGTCAAAATTGCCTCACTTGAATCATGTAGTGCATGGGAAATCCCAAGGAATCAAATCTGCTTTATTCCTGGTCTCCTAGGCGCCCTTCTGCTTTTTCTGCTTTATTCCCTACTTTTTCAGTGTTTTAAGGAAAATAGAAAAGCTAGACTAGGTGAGGTGAACTAGTTTTTTGTCCTCTTCATCCTCCACTCTTTTCTCCATGAAAAAGCATGTATGAGATGCCATTCCACCACTCTTTAGCTTGCCTAATCCTTTTTGCTAATTCGTGAGCTCCATGACAGATTTGGGATCAGCTTTTTACACCTATGGGGGATTTGCTTATTTTTAGTAAGCCTGCTTTATGCTAGATTCAAATTTCTCCTCATGCATTCGAATACCTGATGTATGTTATATATTTAGAAACCTATGTTATTACAGGGTTGGCTATTGTGCATTTATTTAATACAGTTTAGTGTTCAACTCCAATTTCCAGTCTCTTTGTGAGTGATTTTGCATGATCAATTGTTAATTGTTGTGAGTAAAATTAATCTATCACCTGGTTCAATTTCCACATGTTATTCTCTTAGATAATACCATAATATAATATTGCTTAAATGATAAAAATATAACATGGTATCAGAGCTAACCTGAGAAGAATACATTGTGCAACTGCAGAAGCTAGGGATTCTTACCTTTTGGGTCTCTCTCCACAATCCATTAGAAAAAGTATTCTAGGTTGAATCTCCATTGAAGAGCACATCTTTTTGTCAAATCAAAATTTGATTCCAGGCATTTTCAATTTTTGGTGTGGGAAATTAGGGCATTTTACAAACGAAGAATTTTTGAGTGAGCTCGGCATAGGATTTCTCTCCTCATAAAAATAGAATTTTAGAGACCTGGGTCAATATTTTTTGGTGGGTGTAACTCTGAGAAATTCAAACCCTAGTTTGACCCCAGGTTGGAAAAACCCTAAATACTAAAACTGATAAGTTTTGGTAAATTCACTATATTTCAGGATTATAGAAGTATCAGGGGCCGAAAATTTCATTGGTAAAAAATAAAATCCTGATGTACACTGTGTCCAACTGTGATCCTCAGATTCTCTATATTCTAGGAATGTTGAGGCCTAGAAAATCACAGTTAACAACAGTTAGGGATTCTCCCCAATAAATGTTCCCAAGTAGCTCGTTATTGTTTGGTATGGGGAATCCATCCAGTTTATTGTCCGGCTACCATAGGTCAAGTAACTAATTAGAGGTTTTACCAGTTATGGCCCGATCCATGGTATAAATTTTTAGTTTTTAGTTTAGTATGATATGGAAGTTCCTATCTAAAAATGCAGATTGATAGAGAATACGAGGAGCGGTCACAATGTGCTGCGCAAGTTCTTTCCTCTCGCCTTAACTCTCTCACATATAAATCACACACAACAAGAAAAACTAAAAATAACTATCTACCTATCCCTAGGGAGAAAGATTATCATTTATCAATTGAGTAATGTATTTCTGCTCGTGCATTAAGAAAAATCACAAATAGCTGTTACTTATTTCAAAACACATAAACATCAATAGATAGATGAACAACAAGATAGCTCATTGTTTATGAAAAACCTTCATTACTCATAGTGGAAATTTCATAGAATAAACCAGAGAACATTCATAACAAAAAAATAGCTTCAAAGAATTAGAATGATCTCACAGTTAATGGACAACAACTAAAAACGAAATAGTTCACATTCAACAAATCCATAGCACATCATTTGAACATTCCACCAAGCTTTCTCGAACAGGCAACTTGGAATTATCTATTGCAAAAGGAAATAGTTATTCTTACAACATGTTCTTAAAAATATATCTGGGAAAAAGTCCTGGCTTACATCTAACTCTCCTATACTTATACAAAATGACAAAAATTTTGGGCTGCCCCAATATGACTTTTGGGCTTCCCCGACATTTCAATCCAAAACTTTGTCCTGTAGTGAGTGGTCATACATTATACAATATATTACATTTAAAACAAAAAATTAATACAGAACTCTTATGAAGAGGGCCCCACTTGATCATTAAAGAACTTCTTCCATGCCTGGGGCTGTGCTGCTATGCTTTCAAATTCTGAGGGTTCAAGAAAACGGATGTTGATCTCATACTTAGCAACCTGATTTTTAATTACTTCTATTTTTGCTGGACTCAAACATAGCTGATCTCCAAGTAAATGGATGCTCACTGCTTCATGAACTACCGCATTCTTCAGGACCTGCTCATTTAAATCCTTGACTTGTTGTATCTTCTGCTCATCTTCTTGGTACCTGCTCTGTAGTATATCTGTGAACAACTCATGGTCTGGAAGTACATCCAATCTTTGTTTTGCAGCAACTTGGCACTTGTTGTATGTAACCAGCACCCTTCTGTAATATTCAGCACAAGATCCTCTCATTTTTTTCATAGTCTTCTTGAACTCATCTGTAGTATTTATTGCAAACTCTAATAAGTCGTAGTCCTGCTTCAAGTTATGTCGATCTTTAGCTGGTAGCTCTGTAGGGGTTTCTTCGTTGGTTTCTATCCATACTCTCCTACCAGCCAGAACTTCCAAGATATTCTGAGACCTATCTACAAAATATGACGTGTGTCCAAGATTTCTTCCAACCTGCTATATATCTGTGAGATTTTACACCTTTCTTCTTCAATAGACATTTGCAATTGGTGCATTCTCCTTTGTTGAGCTAGGACATGGTCCTTCAGAGGCTGGATATAAGTCTTCTGTTCACTGGCATCCTTCAGTGAGGCTGTTAATGAAACAATTTGTCCCTCAAAACTTGCCACCTGCACTTGATATTGGTTTTCCCTTTCTTCTATAATGACCTTCTATGCCTCCAAATCAACAAATTTTATCTGTAGCCTGTCATTTTCTACACTCAGAGTTTCATATGATACTTTGAGGTTATTGTTCTCTGTCTTCAACACCTGATACTCTAGCTATAACTTCTATAGATCCGCTAGACTATTTTGAGCATCCCCTTCATTTTTCTCTACTGAGACTTCCAAGGCCATCTTGTTTTCCTACAAAGTTGGGAATTCTATCTTCGAAGCCCTTACTTTATTATGCATATCTTCAAATTTTCTCTTTAACTTGTTACATTAATCCCTCTCCTTTCTTATAGTTTCCTTTAACTGTGCTGCATTTTTCCTTGATTGCTCAAGGTCTTTCATAAGTCTATCCACATTGTCTTTAGTGTCCTGGATTAATGCCACTCTAGCTCTGGCTGTTAGTTGAGGATCTGCATCTATCCCATGCACCAATGTTTTATCAGTAATCATCATACCCGATTGTCCTCCCGTTTTGACCTTTTTATCAGTCCTTTTGACAATCCTCTTCTTCTCCTTATCATAGAAGATGGTGTTGAAATCAGGGACCTCTTCTCCTTCTTTGTGCATAAAAGGTATTAGATTCAATCTGGAAAAAACAACCTGTTCTTGGGTGCTACCCAAAGTTGCAGCAGGATCCTGGGAATCAGGATTATCTTGTCCCTGCCCCTGATCTGTATGATCTTGTGCTTCTTGTGTGTCCTTTTGGTCAGTAGTTTTCTGGTCTTTCTTATCTCCTCCTAATCTTTTACCTTCACTCTCTTTTTGTTTTTTCTTTATCTCTTCATCTTCCTTCTTCTTTCTTTCCTCCTCTTCCTTCTTTGCTACTTCCTCTGCATATTTATTTCTCTATTATTCTTCATTATTGAGCCAACTCTTTACCTCTTGTGCTAGCCTCCTAGTATCCTCTTCCCTATTTTTGGCTTCTTCTTCTTGAGCTTTCTTCTGTGCGGTTTTTCCCTTACCACCCACAATGATGATCTTCTGTTTAAATCTTCTCTTCAATGCAGTCATATTATTTGCATTTCTGGAGATTTCTTCATACTTAACCCAGAATTTTGTGTATTCAAAATGAAGAATTGCCTCCTTGCAATGTTCTGCAACCTTATTTTGGTAGTCATTTATGTGGAAGTTCATCTCCCCAAAACAAAAATGCTCCAACTCTTGTACAAATTCTGCAGTTTGTTTGACCCTTGAAAATGTGTAGCTTCCCAGCCAAAAAGGTATGCTAGGATAGGCTTCCTTCTTATGTTCAAACAAAAAAATATTGACACCATCAAGATACACCTACCTAACTACTTATTTATGTACCAAATAATCAGTGGCATACTTAGGGAGTAAAGAAGGTGCTCTAGAGAAACCATACATTCTAATGTACATTCCCTTCTCAGTCAAATAGTAACTCCCATGTTACTCAATGACTTTGAATGCCTCCTCAGACATACAGTTGCATTCTGTCAGGAAGATCAAAGTGTATAAATGCGTAATGAAATGTTCACATATCTCTTTGTAGTTGATGTAATATTTGTGTGCCCAAAATAGTTTGTATGCAGTGTACACAGGGGTTTTGTGCCTGTCCCAATTGCACCTTAAGGATGGAAATGACTGGGTGCAAAATATACAGTCCACTAAGATGAAGCTCATATAGAACTCAGACTTCTTTCGGGAAACCCCTCCCAAAGCTGAAGATATGCAGACTGAGAGGTTGTTGGACACTATGTTTTCCCAGTTGAATATGGTCCCTTGAGTGGCCAAATAAAAAATAATGCGTATCCATCCGAAATTGAAACATTTACCATGATCTCACCCAAACACTCTATTCAAAATCAGTGCTATAAACCTGTAAGGAGTCCAGCGAGTGGCTATATCATACTCCCCTGATGGCCTAATTTGAAAGTTCTTCCCAGGTATCATCATTCTCTTCACTGTTTCAACCAGTTCCAAATTTATCTCCTTCAGCCAACTTTCGGTTAAGTATACTTGAGCAGGAGGTAGGTGATTTGCCAGTGAGACATAACTAGGACTTTATAAAGCATAGCCCTATTTGGCAGTATTTTCGAAGATCATCGTGGTCACATATTCCCTAGGAAGGATCCAGCCAATCACCTTAGAGCATGGGAATAGCTCAAGTCTAGTGGTTACCTTCATGAGAGTAGATTTCTCGATGTTGGCATATATGGTTATTTCTTTGAATCCTGCATCAAGAACATCCTGATTTGAAATCATTTGACATATCTCACCCCACTAGTAATCTGGCTCTATCCCGGTAGTAGCTTTGGTATCTTCGTAGATGTATTCTACCTTAGTAATGATTTCCACATCTGGTTCTCCCTCAACAACAAGAGCCTTCTTCTTTTGTCTTTTAGACATATCTCCTTGGAAGAAGTTGCTCTATCATAGAACAAACATGTTCTTAGGCTATTGGAGATTTCAATCATTGTTCTAAGAACGATGAAAACCTGTATAAAAACATTTACCTCTTCCATATTCATTCTCAACAGATAAACTATCAAAAAATTGATGCATAATAATAAATAACTAGCAAGAAGAACTTCTTCAAGCTAGGTCTGAAGAATTCAAAGTTCTCCTACAACTAAAACATGACCCAGATAAACATACATTTTTTAAACACAAATGCATCTTAACTCCTCACCAAAACAAAAAACCCCTATCAGCGAGGCTCGTCTTCGAAACTGTTTCCCTACGCAGAAATCCCAATCTGACCAAAAATCAAACCCTTCGATGTCCCAGAAAAATAGGGTAAACCCACGACAACAAGAGAACCAAAAACTCCCTCCCCAGATGGCCATAAGCAAACCCCACAAAAGTCGGTGCAGATAGCGTAATGCTTATCTGCACCAACTACCTAAATTGTCGGACCGGATTCGAGCTTCCATAATGGTTCAAAAAAATTCTCAAGAAACTCCCCACCGCAAAACTACCAATTTGAGTAATACCTCACGTTGTAAGGATAAACCATTGTAGACAGCTAACTACCAAACAATGGGAAAACCCAACGAGGGGAAAACCCTAGTCCTCAAGAGAAAAGAGAAACCATGGTTGGCCTAGCTAGAAAACAAGCTGCAGTCGACGTGATGGTCCAACACTTCCACAAAAGCACCCCAAAAGAGCTAAATCCTGACAGCTAAGCATGGATGCACAGTTTGACTTAACAGGGATAGGGAAAGTGCGAGATCACAAGGGTAATAATAAAATAATAACCCACCCCAATATATATACCTCCCGGTGAAAAATTTTGGTGGGAAAAAACTTCCATCGACGAGCGGAATACCTAAGCATTGGGTGACTAGTTCATCAAGGAGCCACAATGGCGGGTGACATTAAAACCTAAGGGTTTTGCGGAAAAATAAAATATTGGTGAAATAAAACACTAAAAACTGTAGCATCGGACCTCGAAACCACTACAACATCGGACGACTAGTTGAATGAGGAGCCGCAATAGCGGGTGACGGACAAACTCTGGTCTCCGTGACCAACCGTAATCATTGGCAAGCAGAAAATCATAGGACCGTGAATCAACGAAGCAAAGGAATAGTCCTCCGATCAGATGTCAAACAAAGTCATGATAGAGACAAGAAAGAAAAACATTTTAAAACAAAAACCCGTGGAATCGACAAAGATATGTGCTTTCTTCGGGGTGCTTGCAATCTACCATCTAAAGTGGTGAGAACGCATAGGACTAAAGCTCTGATATTGATAAAATAGAAAACAATGATAGTCAAAAGTTTTGAAAAAACAAGGAGATAAAGAAACATTGGCGAAAAACATGACTGTCAATCGGGACATTAATACTTTACCTTCTGCAACAGCGGCTGCGTAGAGAACTACGGCCCTGATTCACTGTTCAATAAACTTCCAACGATGAAAAATGTAACTATATACAAACAAAAAAACTTCAAGTTCAAGTCAAACAAATATAATCATTCAACTTCCGAAGATGGTAAACAATGTACCTCAATTCAACCTCAAAAAATTCAAATTTCTAACAGAGGACAACAAAATTGAGCAATCCAAAACAAATCCAGGCAAGATAAAATTTGAAAGGAGGGTCCAAAATTTTAAAAAATTTGGGAAATAGTTGCAGTTGCAACAATTGGCGACTACCTGGTGAACCCAGATCTCTAGACAACTTCTTCCTTAAGTAACAGATTGTTTGACAATAAAACCAACATGTTGAATTCTTCTAGATGTCTGGATTTC
>LPNX010677263.1:32220-43130 GCA_001517045.1 Pseudotsuga menziesii | reverse complement strand
TTATTTAATACTAAATGTAACACTTGGTTGTGTTTTAGAACTCCGGTTATGATTTAGACAAGGACAGTTAACTACTGGGTCCTCCAATTGTGATTTAGACGATGTCTTGGTTACCTATAGTCAAGTAGAGTCATCAATTCGAACTTCCTCATGTGGATTCAAATTTCTTGTGGCTATTAAAGCCATTTTACATTATTGTAATTATCATCTGGATTACTTTTTTTATTAATGAAAGCATTCATAACTGCAAGCCTTTTGCACTGTTTCATTCTTCAATGGCTGAGTAAATTGTGAGATCTTCTTTGTGAGTTGTGTGTTTGTCTACAGATCTATATGCTCAAATTTAACATGGTATCATAGCCTCGACGGACAAGGCACTTCTCCTCCTCAGATCTCCTACTGGATAAATTTTTTTGTTTTGCAGGTGCAACTTCGAAATGAATTCATCAGTTCCTCTTCTCACCCGATCCTCAGACTATTTTGAATGGGGGGTGAAGATGACTATATGTCTAAGAAGACAAAAAATCTTTTCAGTGTCTAATGGATTCGGTAGAGATTCTTTTGAGAGTGATAATGACTGGCTAAAAGCAAAGGAGAAAGCTTTTGAAATAATGGAACTGGCTCTTTCTCCTAGCATGCGCTACCTCAGTAGATCTATTAAAGATCCACAGGAACTCTGGAGAATATTGGACATAACCTTTGGAATTGGAAGCACATGGAGCACATCCAGCACCAAAAACATCCTTGATCCAAAAATCTTGGCCTCCACTCTCTCTGATGAAGTTGTTCAAGATGAAGAAGAAGCAGAAACTTCTACACAGTCAATTCGAATTGAAGACAGTCTCCATGCAGTGACTCCTTCTCCTGATGCTCTGGAAGTTCATGAGATCTCTGATATCTCATATTCTCATATTGCTAAAATAGAAGAAGACATTCAAATCTCTGATATTGAAGAAAAATTCTGCTGCACTTCCATGCAAACATTCACCGGTGATTTTCCTTTAAATTATGTGCAAAATTTACTAGTAATTGCTTCCGAAAGTGAAGAGAAATTTGATTTTTCTTCCTCTAATGTTGCTTCTGGTGTGAAAATATGTGATACCTTGGATATTTTGGAAGAAATATCAGACTACCAGAGTGATCCATTCGCTCCCCATGATCTAGTTTTTCCAGCAAATTCCTGCAGGATTGCATGCACCAAAATTCATAATTTTGAAGAAGAAGAAAGACGTGCATCCACCATCTCGGTTAACCATTTATTTGAATATTATATTAACCTTATTGGATCTGATATGATCTGATATTGCTTGGTTTAATATATCAAATTCATAATCTTTCAGTACCGCTTGTAGTTGTTCTCATCAACGATGTGAAGAAACAAGTACCGCAAGTCTCCTACAAAACTACTGTTGGGGATTTGATTCTGTTTCACAGTTTTGGATCTGTTTTGAAACTGTTTAGATCTGATTTAATTTCTGATCTGATATTATTTGGTTCATATTTTTAAATTCAAAATCATTCAGTCATGCTTGTAGCTGCTCTCACCAATTCCGGTGTGAAAAATCAAGTACCGCACTTTCTCTTCAAAACTGCTGATGGGGATTTGGTGTTAGTTTCCTCATATGAAGTTGTTGATATTTTATTATGTGATTCATTATCTATTTCATAAGCTATATCAGACTATGTATCTCCAACATTCACTCTCAACAGTCCCAATGCTTCTCTACCATTGATCACATGCTCGTCTTCTCACAGAACTAGTAAAGAGGAAGATTTTCTGCATCCGCCTGGACACCTGTTCCTAACACTTGGGGATGTTCTTACCACTCATGGTTTTCTGTTCATGGCTGAAAAATATCAGTTTCTTGAGTGTTCTTCACATTCTCTGAATTCTCAAGAACCTTTCCTCACTTTTCAGTTGACTTCAGTTGCTCTACATGGGTCCAGTCTTCATCCGGCAGCTATCTATATTTCTGATTTAGTTGAGCATATCATTATTCTTCCAAAGAGGAATATTCCTCCAGACATATGATGGAGAGGTTCACATTCCAGGACCTAGGATACCTGTGCACAGAAGAACCAGATTGATCCTGATTCTACCTGCTTAATTAGAAGGGGGGTTTTTTTTCCCATGTGGTTTTTCCCCAAGCACCTTATTTTTGAGCAGTTACTTTACTTTACTTGATGTAATGGGTGACCTATGGTATTAGTTACCAGGGCCCATAGTTTGTCCAAGTTAGCATTCAGGGGGGATGTTAGGATTATTAATCCTCCCTTATCCAAATTTGGTCATATGTCTAAATCGGGAGTCCATCCAGTCTATTTATAGTCATTAGTACCATTGGTTAAACTTGACCTAATTGGGGCACATGTTTCAGTTACCAAAGTGTGGGGAACACCAATTGGGGCTCACTTCCACTTATTGAACTTGATTGCATAAGTTTAGGAGTCTCCTAGATCAATCCCTATAATTTAGGAAGCAACTGGGAGTGCCAAAACCAACCAAGGTCAGTTCACTTCAGTTAATGACTAGTCAAGACAAGTTAGGAGTCAGTTACATTCAGTTCTAGCTCTCTACATTCAGTTAAATAATGGTTTAATTAATTGCACACATGTGGGACATTTTTATCACCTACCACAGTCAGTTAACCATTATTTAATACTAAATGTAACACTTGGTTTTGTTTTAGAACTCCGGTTATGATTTAGACAAGGACAGTTAACTACTGGGTCCTCCAATAGTGATTTAGACAATGTCTTGGTTACCTACAGTCAAGTAGAGTCATCGATTCGAACTTCCTCATGTGGATTCGAATTTCTTGTGGCTATTAAAGCCATTTTACATTATTGTAATTATCATCTGGATTACTTTTTTTTATTAATGAAAGCGTTCACAGCTGCAAGCCTTTTGCACTGTTTCCTTCTTCAATGGCTGAGTAAATTGTGAGATATTCTTTGTGAGTTGTGTGTTTTTCTACAAATCTATATGCTCAAATTTAACATTCCCAAATGGAAAACATATGTACTTTTAATCATTGATGATAGACCAATTTATGAAAATGGAAACCAAGATTTCAATGTCAATATAACTGTTTTGAGGCCAGGAATATGAGTTTCATTTTTACCTCTGTCTTCGGGTAGCTTCCAACTTGGACACGACAGGATTGTAACAAATGGTAAACAAAAATATTCATTTGTTCCTCATTCCCATGCCATTTTCCACTTTTTTGTGCTTTTAGACTTTTGTCCTTTATTTTGAGTCCTCCTGCATGCCTTTCTTTCTGAATTTTTTATTCAGGCTCCTCTATCCATAGTTTTCTTTTGTGTGAGAGATGTACTTAATTTTCAGCTCACAGATGGAGAAGTGCTTTGGCAATTTTGTACTCATTTGGTTCAGTACTTTGTTTTGATACATATTGATTTCATAGGAGTTTTTTTAACTCTTATTTGCCTTTTGGCTTTCAATTCTTGCCATGGGATCATTTATATATAATATACTATGGGTCTTTTGTTGTCACTCCCTAGGATGTTTTTAAATGTGAGATGGATGGAGCCTCGAAATAGTATTCCAGACCTTTTGATCCTGAGTTATTTTACAAGGATTAAGTACGAATTCAATGTGTTCATAACCATTTAGGAAAACTACTAAACTAGAAGAAATTCTTTCAGATAAAACAATAGTACATATTCTTATAATCAAGGATTTTAGTCAATCCAGAATTCTGATTCTCTCCATGCAACTGAATTTTTGCTTCTTTTATTTAAATCAATCAAAATCTAAGTAAAAACAAACAAAAATAAAAATAAATAAAAAATAAACAACCAAATCAATTTATTTATGTACAAGATAATCAAGAAATAAAAATCAAGAAAAATAAAATTTGAGAACTAAACCACTAATTGGTCAGTTCTCTACCCACCCCTGTAAATCTGACAACTTGTAGGTTGAGGGGATAGGCTTGACTGAAAAGGACTCTCCATTATCTAATCCTAATGTACTTGAATAAAAAACTACATCTATTATTTTATAATCAATCTCATCAGCCCGTGAAAATTGAAGGAGATCAGGCTGAGTATCTGGTGTACTGTAGCTTCTTCCATTTGGTAGTTTATCGGTTATATTTCAATTAGATAATTTCCCAACATAGAATTCACTAGTTCATTCTTTCCCTCCAACTGAGTAACATTGTGCTTCATGTGGGGCTCTCTTAATATCTTTATTTGACTAGGACTTCCTTTATAAGGAAACCACAAATGTGACCAATCTAATGCAAAATATCCATTTATCCTTGCTGACCAGTCTCGATTCAAAACAAGTCCATAAGCATCAGGGATGTCTACCACTACAATATCAATGTACTGACATATCTTCTCATTGGTAGATAAATGAATCAGAACATCCTCCATTTCCCTGACTACTTTCACATTGGTCCTGTCTAGCTAAGTAACCTGCTAGGTAGTTGGTTTAGGTTTCCCATTGATCCTTTTGTTGACTGACAGTGGCATAACATTAACTACTGACCCTGAGTCTACTAAACAAGTATGCACATTATGGTTTAAAATTTCAAAGGTTAATAGAAACGGTGGGGTTTTTAACCTACCCTTACCTCCCACACTTGCTTCAACAATTTCTTCTCTCCAATAGGCTTAACAGACATGTTGATTTGCTTCAAATCTTGACTGGTAATGGTAAATTAAGGAATTTTATCAACTGTGATGTTCTTCTGTATTTTCTTCACATTCTCTTGCAATTTCTTAATCTTTGGAAGAATTTAATTGTCTTTATCTAACAAACCTTGAATTCTTGTTGTCACATTTATTTCTGATGTCTCTTCCTATTTCAGTGAACTTTTGTCTTCTGTATCAAAAAGTGAGACACAGTCCCATAAAACCAAAGCATCATCCTCTTGTTTTTCTATGGGTTTATTACCCTTTTCTTCCTCATCATCAGCTTTTGTTAGTTTAGAGTCCAATATCTAATTCATTACTAATGTCATCGAATTGATCCATTGAGGACAATTTTTTTTTCTGAATGGGGCTGCTGATGAAAGGTGAAAAAGTTATCCATACCTACCTCTATTAAGTTAATTGATGAAGGAATATGTGGAAAAGGTTTAGATTGATTGCTGCCCTCTCTTCTTTTATAGTAAGGCTTATAATATTTCTGAGATTCCTTTTCCTTTTCCAAATCTATTATTCTGTTGGATAGCTTGTGCATCATCTTCACCATCCCTTGAAATTCATGTGACTACTCCTCTTTCGGCTTAGTAAATAATAAGTCTTTCTTACCAAAAGTTTTTTCTCCTGACTGCTCAGGATAATATTCTATGCTCTCTTTTTCAGCTTCTACTCTCTCAACTTCTTTATAAGTTTCTGATAATGTAGGTTTGATTGACATCTTAGCAAACATGGCCAAGTCAGGCCCTAAATCTGAAGTATAATATTCAATCAGAACTTGATTAGAAGGCTTATCAGTTGCAGAAAAATTCTTAAGATAAGCAACAAACCTTTGGGTGAAACTATGCACCTTTTCTTTTCTTTCTTTCTTTAAAGCGCATAGCCCTTTCATTAGAGCTGCATGAGTTTTTTAGGATGCATATTTACTTCTGAATATCCTTTCAAATGTGTCATAGTCTGGGATTGATTTTGTAGGTAGAGCAAAATACCATCAGGCTGCTGCTCCTTTCAAGGTATGTGGAAACAATATGCAGACTACATCTTCATGTTCTACAGCCCTTAATCCTTCTATAGCCAAGTAAAAGCTTTGCAAATGATCATCTACTAAAATATTTTCACTTGGGTCAAAATTAGGAAACATTTTCTCAAAAGCCTAAGGTAAGTCATGCAAAGGAGGTGCCAGGTTTAAAGGGGACTTGGCCTTCAAAGCAAGTGGTGGATTTGGTGGGTTGGGTGGCTGATTTGCATTTACATTATCCATGAGTCTTGGTGGAAAATGAGGCGGTGAATGAACATGAGTATGAACAAGTGAGCAGTAGGGTGTACCTAGGTCCAACTGATTCAGAGGTTGAACAACTTCCTGTAAGCCTGTTTCAACTAGTTCTTCAAAATATTCAACCAACACTGCGTCTTCCAATACCGAACGGTCTTTCTTCTTATATTCTCTTCTGGGTAAGGCAGGGATAATCGGTAATCCTCTGATCTTCTTTGCATATGCCCTAGTAAATATTCTCAGATCATCAACTACTTCATCATCGATAGAATACAAATGCTCTTTACCCTTCTCTCCAAGAATTGGATTGGGAAAGAAACTGCTTTCAGAACTATCATTGGTGGAATAATCTCGAGAAAATGGGTTTGCTCGGCTAGCCATGCACTGGTGGCCCTCCTTCTAGCGCCAAAAATTCTTAAGGCCTGGAAAATCACAGGTGATAACAGTTAGGGATTCTTTGTAATAAATTTTCCCAACTAGCCCATTATTGTTTGGTATGGGGAATCCGTTCGGTTTATGCCCCGGTTACCGTAGGTCAAGTAACGAATTAATCGTTTTACCGGTTAAAGCCAATCCACCATATATATTTTTACTTTTTATTTTAGTATGATATGCAAGTTCCTATCTAAAAATGTACATTGATAGAGAGTACGAGGAGCGATCACAATGTGATGCATAGGTTCTTACCTCTTTTATTAACTCTCTCACATCTAAATCACACACAGCAAGAAAAACTAAAACTAACTATCTACCTATCCCTAGGGAGTAAGATTATCATTTATCAACTGATTAATGTATTTCTGCTCATGCATTAAGAAAAATCACAGATATATGTTTCTTATTTCAAAGCACATAAACATTAATATATAGATGAACAACAAGATAGCTCATTGTTTATGAAAAACCTTCATTACTCATAGCGGAAATTTCATAGAATAAACTAGAGAGCATTCATAACAAGAACATAGGTTCAAAGAGTTAGAACGATCTCACAGTTAATGGACAATAGTTGAAAACTAAATAGTTTACATTCAACAAATCCTTAGCACAACATTTGAACATTACACCAAGCTTTCTCCAATAGGCAACTTGTAATTATCTATTGCAAAAGGAAATAGTTCTTCTTACAACACGTTCTCACAAATCTATCTAGGAAAAAGTCCCGGCTTACATCTAACTCTCCTATATTTATACAAAACGACAAAACTTTTGGTCTTCCCCAACATTTCAATCCAAAACTTTGTCCTGTAGTGAGTGCTCATACATTATACAATATATTACATTTAAAATAGAAATTTAATAGAGCACCCTTATGAAGAGGGCCCCGCTTGATGATTAAATAACTTCTTCCACACCTAGGCCTCTGCTGCTATGATTTCAAATTCTGAGGGTTCAAGAAAATGGATGTTGATCTCATACTTAGCAGCCTGATTTTAATTACTTCTATTCTTGCTGGGCTCAAACATAGCTGATATTCAAGTAAATGGATGCTCATTGCTGCATGAGCTACTGCATTCTTTAGGATCTACTAATTTAAATCCTTGACTTGTTGTATCTTCTACTCATATTCCTGGTACCTGCTCTGTAGTAGCTCTGTGAACAACTCATGCTTTGGCAATGCATCCAATCTTTGTTCTGCAACAACCTAGCATCTGTTGCATGTAACCAACACCCTTATGCAGTATTCAGCATAGGATCCTCTCGTTTTCTTCACAGTCTTCTTTAAATCCTCTACAGCATTTATTGCAAACTCTAATAAGTCGTAGTTCTGCTTCAAGTTATGTCGATATTTAGTTGGTAGCTCTGTAGGGGTTTTTTCATTGGTTTCTATCCATACTATCCTACCAGCCAAAACTTCCAAGATATCCGGAGACCTATCTACAAAATATGAAGTAGTGTCCAAAATATGAAGTAGTGACCACCCTGTAGCAGATGTTCATTGATTGCTTGGAGGTTGAGGAAAACCTTAAGATGTATAGGAAGCTATCATATCAGTACAATGGTGGTGAAATAATGGATGCATACAAATTGGAAGGGCCCTACAAGCAAAAGAAGCAACCGTACATCCCATCAGAGACCTCTCATGATATATAGAAAGATGACTGGTCTGAGGCTGAAATACACAGTCCCGTAGGACTATTCTCTGAAGATGGTGACCTACCCTGCTTCTGGTCAACTAAAGGCGATTTTGAGAAGGAGCTTGGTGTGCCTGTTTATGATGAATATTAAGAAGAGTATCTGCAGAACGAGTCAGTTGTTGAAATGAAACCTTTTGATGAAAGAAGTCAAAGTGCAATGCAAAATCAGGAGGTCGAAGTGAGAAAAGATGAGAAGGGCACTAGAGGTGATAGCTTACCCTTATGCTATGCCTATTTTAAATTGATAATGCATATAATCAAGGCCTCCAAGCAAAAGAAGAAAGAAATGGAGGTGGTGTAGGCCAGAAACTTGTACAAAAAGGAAGGCGGATGCAGTAGTTTACAGATAAACACGTTTTCTAATACTCCATTTTCAGGAATGCCGCCTCACCCGAAAGAAGTATGCCTACTTGGTTCCAACGGAGAAGCTAAGGACCTCCTTCTCGAAGCACATCAAACCTTCACTGCAGAAATTTTGAATGAAGGGGGGAATATTCCATTAGAGAAATATTCCGAGGGTCCTCGTCTGTAATCTACCAAGTGTCAGCCTGATGACTCCCTAGAAGCGGGAGGCTTTGGACAGCTTTCCCATGACCAGGTGATAGAACATTCTGGAGGTTGCCATGAATTCTATGACCCCATGACAAAATACATGGAGGGTCTGGGTGAAGGCAATGATTGGTCATGTCTCTGCCTTAAACATCAGTTTGTTTATCATTCCCTTCTCCCATTATCTGTTTCATTTTTGTCCATCGAGCACCATGCAAGAACAATAATATTAGGCAAGTTGCTCGATTAGCTTCACTGAAAGTCCAAATTCACTTAGTTGGACTTATGTACAAATTTAGGTAGAGTAGGTAGGAGAAAATAAGCTCATATATTATCGAGCATTTCCTTCATTACTGTTTTCAGTTTGTTTCCATTTTTAGTTACTAGCATAGGTTTATAGTCACCAGCATGATTTGCAAGAGTGGAACAGATTCATTGGAGTAGTAGCATGAAGTAGAATGGAGATGTCCAAGAAAAGCTGAAGGCGGCCCAATGGATTCGGCACTTGTTCTACAGGGGTTCTTTTCTACCTCGTCGGGAGGATAGAATCCCTCATGGAGCCAATTGTTAACACTCCATTTGTAACAGTTGATTCGAGGGCTTGACAGAGGTTCGGTAAGGGTCCCAGCCCCTCAAATCTCATGTGGCCATCCTTCAATAAGGAAAGTGGTAGGTGTATTGAAGCATTGGGCATGATCCCTATTCAAGGGCTATGATTGATCGAAGGAGGATCAACGGTTCTGAACCACTTCACGTGAGCAAACATGTGCGATCAATGTTTTTGTCCCAGAGTGTCAAACGTGTTAAAGACCGACAGCTTTCGATGGTTGAGATGAAGCTTGGGGTAGATCTATGGCCTACAATAATTTTGCATTCCATACTTGTACAGATAAAGTCGCAATCTCAAATCATGAAAAGGGGTAGAGGTCACAAAGATCAACAACCACAATGAAAGAAGAGGATAGATCTATGGCTATGGTTCATTTCGTAAGGCAAACCAGCATGGACGAATATTTGAGTTCTTTGTTGTGAAAAAGAGCGGGGCCCACTTTGATCAACAGCTTAGGATATATCATGATCTAAATTACCCATGGTGTTTAGAAGAGAAAGGTTGGCGGCAGGATGAATGGAATGTGGACAATGGATATGGAAGATTATTTTGATTGGACGGCCAAGAAAGACTCTTGAGGTGCAGATCTCCCTGCTAGTGTCGAAATGACAATGGAGGAGGTGGGGCATTCACACATGTAATCTACCTCATTGCATATTGGCCAATTCCTCTGACACCATTTTAGATACACCTAAGGTAGAAGTCTCGTCTAGTGGCACAATTCCCTGGGTTGCAAGCGTGGCATGGTTTTCGTTTCAGAGGAAACCGTGGGAGAGATGGAGGTTTGATTTGATGATGCGATAGACCTGGCATTTACATGATACCAAGGGATGATGTGAACTAAAATAGCTCGACACCACCATCAAGATGACTGAAAGGGAAGGAGATGGTTGAATCTGCAACTCTTAGAACTAGCTTGGCATCCATGCGAAAATGATTCGGGATATTAGCCATGTCGTATAATGTGATTGAACATCAGGAGTGTTGGGCTATAGGGCAGACCCGGGGTTTATACTTTAAATTCGCACCAACAAAAAGACCCACAGTGCTAGCCCTTTCAGCAACAAACTGTGAATAGGTTGCAGTCTCACCTGAAACAGCTATGGGGTGCCGCAGAATCACGTTTCTGCAAGAAGAAGAGGGATATTACTGTAACTTTAGCCTTAACAACAATTACTTATACAAAATAGAGCTTCGACATTCAATAAAATTAGCTTCACAATTTAAGTAAATAACGTTACTTGCTTAACCCTTAACTGGGAATTCACAGCGAAGTTACTATTTAACAGTTAACTTACTTTAGGATTCACATACTTATCAAAAGCATAAAAAAATCACAGCACAAAATAACACAACACAAGATTTAACATGGTTCACCCCCAGGGTAGGGGCTACGTCCATAGAACTATTTTTATTCAACTCTTTACAAAACAACAGTTCTGATCTATGCACTCAGCTGCAGATCCCTCCTTCAAGCCTAAATGCGCACTTAGCTGCAGTTCCTTTCTTACAAACTCTAAGCTACGCACTTAGCTGCAGTTTCTTTCCTTACAAAACCCTCTCCACACACAGCTGCAGAGGTCATCCACGCACACAGCTGGGACATGGCCTTAAAACCCAAAAATAGATCTAACTTCTTCACATCATATGATCCTCATGTTAT
>LPNX010677263.1:14986-32167 GCA_001517045.1 Pseudotsuga menziesii | reverse complement strand
ACAAGTGCACTATTACAAAATCATGGGCTTATACCCAAAATTTATGGACAATTACAAAAAAGAGGGCTTTGACTCAACCCCGACACCCCTAAGACTATTTTGATTCACAACTCCGCTTAGAATCTTCCCCAAAAACCATGAAGTTACCAAAATTAAGGACCGTTAAGGTGCACGCCCCAACAGGCCCCTAAGACTCACCTGTGTCCCATCCTGGGACACTCTGCTGCTTGTCTGGTGGGAGAATCTTGTTGGCGAAGATAGTAAACTGCTGTCGGCTGCTTGCTCCTCCTTTATGATCTCCTTTCGCACTCTGTTGGGCTCCATATCCATATGCATCTCTGTAGTGTCATCTTTAATCCTTCGGCCGTCTTTCTCTCTTATATACATGTCATCATCGTCATTCCTTCTGCTACTTCTACCACGGCCGCATCTTGCTTGATCCTTTAGCAGAATACTTATGTTCCCTATGACTGTCTCTCATGCTACTATCTTCCTTCGTAATATTTATGAGGGGTATGGGAATCATTGGGCCTTCTAAATCTGTCAGTGACCCCATCCCTCGAACTACCTCCCGTTCATGTCCTATCGAACATTTAACCATCCACAGCTTTCGGTCCTTAACAGAGAGTACCCATGGGATGTCAATGTAATTTTGCATAGGACAAATAGAAGCCTCCATTCTGCTAAGCCAGGAGGATACATCTCGGGATCCTCCGAAGTCTTTCCTAAGGGCTTGTGCCTTTCTTTGTTCCATTTAGAGCGAACTTTTTCCTTAAATTTCTTCCTGGTAGATCGTGTCTGCATTGGCTAAGTCAGAGCTGGGGGAATCTCTTTGCAGGGTGCAGGCGTAGTTGGGTGGATGAAAAGGCTCTGCAAACCCCCCTGTTCAAATTCTCTCACTAATTCCTGAAGCTCGCGATCAGCTGTCATGGGCTCAATTATAAAACTCAAGAAACTGCATAATGCGAACTTCGCGGGTGTGGGTGTCTTCTTATAGAATCCATCAACGAAATCTGTCATAACTGTGAATTGAATCCACCAAATTTGATAGAGATCTTGTCCATATGGCGATAGATTTCCCAGGATCTCATTATTATAGGTAGTTAATGCAGTTAATGTACTGGCGCCGCCAAATCTGGTTTTTTTCAACGGTTGAATTTTAAGCTTCGACACACCTTTCTTCTTCGGCACAACCACCAAATTCAGCTTTGGCACAATAGGGGCCTTCGACACATCCTTATACCACGACAAAATTTCTTTGACAGCCTCGCTGATTTCTATAGTGAGCATCTTATCTAGCTCCATCCTGAATTTTTCTTTATTCTTAGGGTTCAACCTATAAGGGCGATGTTTCACAGGCTTCGCATCAGGTTTCAAAGGGATTTTTATCACTCCTATATCACCAAGGATACCTTTCATTTCTGCGAACTTTGTCGGAAATAAATATTGATATTCATGGAGAAGTTGGGTCACTTTGCTCACCATTTCTTCATCCCAATAATCTCCAATGGTAGCTTACTTGGGTTGTTCTTCTAATCCAATGTTTACTGTCCTTGTCTTCAAGGGCTGAGTCACTTCAAGTGCTTCGACTGCTGGCCCATGTACTTCGCAGTGTCCTTCTGACTCAGGAATGTTAATATTGCGTGGGTCTTCATCCTTGTCAATTGTGAGGTTATAGCATTCTACTACATTGGCCTCTTGTTCCTTCCAATCAGGTTGGTACTCTGCTATTTCTTTATCATCAAACACCTTAGTATGGATCAACGTGATAGCTGCGTCTAAAGCAGGACAAACCTCATTAATAGAAAATGTTAGCACAAAGCTATCAACAAGACTATCCCAACTTATATTACCATGGAGAACCTCCACTTCCGCATACCAGTTCTTTGCTACCGGTTCCAGAGTGTGTATAAACCTATGTACCCATTCTTCACGAGGTACCTACTTCCATGCTTTATAACATTGCTCCAAATGTTCTTGAGGGCTAGTCTTACCATTAAACCTGCTTCGCACCTCCTGAGGTTGATCCATGAATCTCAGGTGAAGGGACTTTTGACAAGTTTCCCAACTACGAATGTACTTTTTATGACCATTCCACCATCTAGTAGCTGTGGCTCTAAATACTGAATCTAGAGTCTCCATTTTCTGTGAATTTGGTACCTACTCTGAAAATTGCAAAATAAAATCTTTAGGGTATGTCAAGCCATCAAAAATAGGTAAGACTCTTGTCTGTGAGCCAAGCCATCTGAGAGACTTGGTAATTATTTCCTATCGATGTCCATGTAATTCATAAAGTCTATTCTGCCAATTCTCTAAGCCTTCATCTAAATCAGTCATGTAAGAACTGTCACACTTCCAATCCATTATACCTTCAAGAGTAGGGTTAACATAGTCTTCCTCCTTAGCTGTGATGTTGTAGATATGATCCAAAACATCTTGATCTTCATCTCTAACTGGCTCTGTGTACCTTTCTCCTTGAGAAGGTTCCAAGGGTACTATGAATCTCAAGCCTTTCCCTTCAAAATTCATCTGCTTGTTCTTAAGGTTGATTATTGTAGAATTCTCCATTTCCCATTCAATTCCTAGTAAGGGTGGATAGGGGTTGCTATCATCGATTATTTCAATGACTTCAAAATCTGCCAAGGTCCTGACTCCATCAATGTCTACTGGGACACTAGGGAATCTTCCTAGGGGCACAATCTTCTACTGATTGGATAATCTCAACTATATGGGGGACCATTCAAGGGTAGGTTTTCCCATTTGTTCCCATGTCTGCTTAGTTAAGACATTTACTTCTGATCCCAGGTCTAATATGATGTCAGTCATGTCATACTCTCCTATCTAAGCATGCAATCTCATTTCTCTTCTAGTTCTTCTAAATCTATTAACAGTTTTTTCTATACCAGAGCTTCGCTTAGGTTCACAAGAAGCAATAAGTTTCTGTAACTCATTTAAAGCATTCTGATTCCTTAAGAGCTTCATACAACTCTGTAAGAATGATGATAGTGTACTTACTTTATCCGTCGAAGCTTCTTGAGACTATAACTATTGTTGATGTTGTTGCGTAGGTGCTACATATGTGCTCGGATCAGCAAAGTCTTTTTTGGCTTCCATAAATGTTTATTTTTCTCTTCCCACGTTGAAGGTTGGAATTTTCTTTGGGGTCTTATGAACCCAAGCCCCATCAGGATGGTTTTCCTTAGTTTGTACCTCCATCGTAACTCCACTCCTCATAACAACGTTAATGGCTGGGACAGGTCTTTGCTCCACAGAATTCATCTGAATGTTCTGAGTAGGAGGGGCATTTCTTTCTTGTATCTTGGCTATCAACTGCGGGCATTGCTCAATCACATGATCTACGGCTCTGCAATATCTACATGTCGTAGTTGGGTTCTGACAATCTCTAGATAGATGTCCTTCCTGATTACAGTTATAACACACAACCTGGCCTCGTCCTCTTCCCAACATACCACCATGACCACGACCTCCGAAACTACCTCGATCACCACGGTAACCATATCCATCATTGCCTTGTGCATCATTTTGTATCCTATAAGCATCATATTTTCGCTCTCTCATAAGGTCAAAGCTGTGACATTCCTCTTCGTTGTGTCCAACTAACTTACAAAACTTGCAATATGGATTCTTAGGTACTTGCACATATCTCTGCAGCAGATAGAAGTCTCTGGGTCGATGTTGGCCAGTTTTTCTACAAATCTCACAATATAGAACACTAGGGTTAAATGGGTTTGGTGCACCAGTATTCAAGTAATTTCTTAACGCATGACACTGTTCCTTATCGTGACCCTCTGTTCGAAATCGTGTACACCAAACCTCTTCATGGATATATTTCCCCTTCTTCATGTCGCGAAGCTCCATAGCCATTTCTGCCAACTGTGCTTGTATTTGGGATATACCAGAATTATCTTCGACAACCGCTGTTTCAAGCTTCATAGCATTCTCCAAAGCCTCTTGCTGATTAGCAACCTTCTGTTGCATGAGTGGAGTTATAATATGGGTTAATAATGCTGCTATGAAACATTCTTTATGCTATGTTGGTCCAATAGTGAAACTAACTTGATCTAGTAGAACTTTGAACCTTTGATCAAAGTCCCAAACTGATTCACCTCGCCTCTATTGAATCTCTTTCAGTTCAGTTATACACTGTGACTCTGATTTAGGCTTCTTGAACTCTTTGATCATTGCTACTTTATATCATCCAAGGCATGGTTCTGAGTGCTGGAAAAATTCATGAACCAAGTCAAAGCCCGGTCTCTGAAAGAAGTAACTAGCTGCGCTCTTCTTATATCTTGATCCATAATGTTCTTCGCAGTCCACACAGCTTCGCATAAGAACCAAAATTGTTCTGGATCCTCTGATCCAGTTCCTTTGAAGACTGGTAGTTTGATGTCNCTGATCCAGTTCCTTTGAAGACCGGTAGTTTGATGTCATCATTCATATGGGCCATTTTAGATCTAGGGGGGGAGGGAGGGGGACTGGTAGTAGGCGGGGGGGGGGACTTACTACGGTAGACTGACCTACGACAGGAATACTCAGGCTAGGGTTATTTTTCGACTACGACGGGTTCTCATGGGTAATAGATCTGCGCTACAGAGTTCTATGGGGGTTTCTAACAAAAGGGGTTTCTTCAGATTCCTAGTCTTCTGGACTTAATGGAGTATACTCTATATTCTGGCCTAGGGTATAGGATTCTAGGTTTCTCTTGTATCTTTTATCGCTTCCCAGGAAACCACTTTGCTCTTCAAAGTTACTTTCACTTCCAAACATAGGTTAGTAAAAATAAATCTAGCAATCTAATTCTATAAGTAATATACCTTTCTCAACCAGGACCATTTTAATTTGTAGACCAAATGAATTTAGGTACTTACCCCTTGGTCCTTTGAAAAACTGTCTTTCAGCTTCGCTAAAAGAGGTACTTGTGTCGATGGAAAAATCTGTCACAAATGCTTTAAGGTTTCACGTTGTCCAGAAATCAACAACTCGTGATATCGCGTTGTTCACTCTTTTCAATATGTTAATTCTTGTAGGGGTCCAATCAGGAAACTGATCTTCCTTGAATTTGGTCTTTCTTTCTGTCAACCTAGATAACCACTGGTGCAATTCTATGTGGATGCTACCAAAGAAAATTTCATGAACATCAGTAAAAACGTACCTTAGAAAAAAGTCGTCTGAGCTGTGATGAGGATCCTTATTTTCTTTCTCAGCAAAGTTCAGGTAAGTCTCTTCAATCCAATCACTGATTTCTTTTACTGAGGGTCTCCAAAACATATCCCTTTAGGTACGACATAAATCCCTCTTGAAGTAGATCTGTTCAATTGACAACAGAACCAATTTGTTGGGCTATAGGGAAGACCCAAGGTTTATACTTTAACTTTGCACCAACAAAAAGACCCACAGTGTTGGCCCTTTCTGCAACAACCTGCGAACAGGTTGTAGTCTCACCCAAAATAGCTATGGGGTGCCACATAATCAAGTTTCTGCAAGCAGAAGAGGGATCTTGCTATACCTTTAGCCTTAACAACAATTACTTATACAAAATAGAGCTTTGAAATTCAATAAAATTAGCTTCGCAGTTTAGGTAAATAACGTTACTTTCTTAACCCTTAACTGGGAATTCACAGTAAAGTTACTATTTAACAGTTAACTTACTTTAGCATTTACCTACTTATCAAAAGCATAAAAACATCACAGCACAAAATAACACAACACAAGATTTAACATGGTTCACCCCCAGGGTAGGGGCTACATCCACAGAACTACTTTTATTCAACTATTTACAAAACAACAGTTCTGATCTGCACACTCAACTACAGATCCTTCCTTCAAGCCTAACTACGCACTTAGCTACAGTTCCTTTCTTACAAACTCTAAGCTGTGCACTTAGCTGTAGTTCCTTTGCTTACAAAAACCCTCTGCACACACAACTGCAGAGGTCGTCCATGCACACAGCTGGGACTTGGCCTTAAAACCCGAAAATAGATCTAACTTCTTCACATCATAGGATCCTCGTGTCATTAGATACCTTTGACATCTTTACATGAGTGCTGATTTATACAAGTGCACTATTACAAAATCATGGGCCTATACCCAAAATTTATGGACAATTACAAAAAAGAGGGCTTTGACTCAACCCCGACACCCCTAAGACTATTTTGAGTCATAACTCCGCTTATAAGCTTCCCCAAAAACCATGAAGTTACCAAAATTAAGGACCGTTAAGGCGCGTGCTCCAACAAGGAGGGGAAAAATATCCACTCTGGTGCCCCAAATGCCACCATCGTAGCCACTTCAATGAAGTAGCCCTTCCCGAAGCTATTCCTGATCACACTATATAACACCATCCTCTGAAGATCACCGAGATATGGAATTGTGTAGATGATAATATTTATATAAGTTTGAATCCTAGGCAGTGTCGAAGTCTTTCGTAAACAAAAATGACTGTGTGGTTCGAAAAATTAGTTCAACAAGGAGTACTCTTGGTAGGAAGGCCCAAAATTTGTGTTCTGGTTATCCACACTAGGAAATCTCCAACCACCGGGGCACAGATGTGAGATACCAAGAGGGATTCACCTGCTTCTACACAACCCTAGTCTCTGGATGTGCAGTGCATGGGTTTGGACATCCCAGCGATGTCACTCTGGCACTCCCTGCTACAATCCTAACCTACGAAGTCCCAACCCACAGTGATGGTAGAACTGTTGGAGCAAATACTCATGCTGGGACCAGGTGGGTCCAAAGCCTCTGACACCATTCCTGGGGGCTCCATTTGGCTACTTAGTCATGGGCAAAGAGAGGGTCAGGCGCACACCTAGCTGCATGGCTTGCAAAATAATCCTCCTTGTGAGAGGAAGAAGACACTACAAGGATGATAAGATTATTAATTTGCTTATCATCATCAAGCATTTGGCCACCTTTTGTCTGGCCTCCTCTTATAATAGTCTTACCTAACGAAGGAGGAGGTCGGGAGAAGCGTGGAGGAAATGATTTAGGTCTTCTTGTCAGCCTTTGAGCAACATGCACCATCTTGACAAGGAAGCCCAAAATAGGTCCAAGGTATCCTGTGTTGACAATTGTTCATCAGCACGTCACGTGAGAGTCATTTTCATGAAGCAGTGTCGTACAAGGCTCTGTGCTATCATCCTACGTTATCACATGCCACATCTCCATGATTCTTGTTTATAATTGTAAAAATGTGGCGATAGTCCACTCTCTGCGCTGTTAAAACTGGATGGCAACTCATAACAGTTTTTTATTCTGTAGTCTCAGCATTAGGATTGTATAAAAAATGGTCCCGATAGAGGGAGAAAGGAGTGAGTGAATTGGATTGGGAAACAATCCCAGGATGAGGCTCCCATTTGTAAAGCTTCATACCTGTGTATGAATAAATTGCAGTGCAAGACTGTCATTCACAGTAGAGATTCCTCTGTTGTTTTTTTCCCAATAAGTGCTTTTTTGTTACGTGTAAATTGTGTTTTCTTGTTTCCACTCCATTTTGTTTATTGCTTTTCATTCCTGTGACATAGGGTATAGTGGTTTGGAATTCATACTTGTTATGCTCTGATTGTTGTTCCAGGAATTAACAATGGTTCTTCTAAAGTTACATGGAATTCATCTCGCCGATGCTTCATGCGATGGACTGTCCCTCCTTGTCCTCTAAAACACCCGCTAAAATCTCCTGATTGGAAAATCAACAGCTTTCTTGCCTCCATTTTCTACCTTTCATCATTCTTCCATCTGTAATCATTTCTTGCACAGGTTTCGACTCCATTTTCCCTTAGTCCCTTATCCCCCGATAATCCCACCATGCACCTTCCTCGGCATACTTTGCCCCATTCAGGATCATTGCCCCCTAATTATGCTAATTGAAAATCCTTTGAAGAGTAGACTCTGGTGACACACAATAGTGACAACCTTATGTAGAGCTTCTCTGGTGACGAACGAGAGATCCCTCTCTGATTGCATAGGGCCGAAGGTGCAGCTCAAAGTTGTTCTGTTGTTTCCCAAGAGCAGCCTCCCCTCGCTCGACCTTGGGGGCCCAAAATACCAGTGCTAATAGTGAAGTCTATCAAAATTATGCCGAGTGTGCACTCGTTGGATGCAGAATTAAATTCTGCATCCAACGAGCTCTCTCGATCAAAATTTTAGTAAAAACACGGGGAAATATGTCGAAAATACAAACAAAAAAGTAGTTTTTTTTATGATACCTATCCCCAAATTTATATTAAAAAAGTGCTTAAGACCTATACCGTATTTCAAATTTAAAGCAGTTTCATTGGCTAACACATGATGACATGGAATTTGAATCAAAGTTAAAAGGCCCATTTTGAGTTGAAATTTCTTCTAATTGCTTGTATGATTTTTGAAACCCACTTGGTTCTTGATGGTGAGTCATATACAGAAATTTCATATACAACCATATTATTATCAGACATATAAGGAAAAAAAGAGCATAAATCATCACTTCCATCATCCAAGAGCATTCCCCTGATGCAAGCTCAAAATATGGAATTGGTTCCTCTTCGAATTGCACACTTCATTGAACAAATGTCTTGAGTGTGGAAGTTCCAAAGAGTTTCTAACCTTCAGTATCCTCACCATACCCAACCATGATGTACTTCTTTATTTGTGACTACAAGGCCTTCCTCTTTTTAGAAGGGATTCTAGCCCATGCTCTAATTCAAAAAATACTGGATTTTGAGACATTTGGTTTATGTCCAAACCATGCCTTGTAGGGTGTCTTTCCTTTTACTAATTTGTCAAAGGATATATTTTATATGTTTTCAACACAAATAATGGCATCTTCCCATATCTTGGGACTTAGATCCCTTTCTTCTATCATGCAAGTGGCCATCTTCTTGAGAGATCTATTCTTGCTATTGGCCACACCATTTTGCTGTGGTGTGTAGGGAGTTGAGTGTTGCATTTGTATTCCACACTCTTCACAAAGGTGTTGTACATTCTTGTTTACATAATCCTTCCTATTATTAGTCCTAAGGATCTTAATCTTATGCCCACTTAGATTTTCTACCAATTCCTTCCAAATATGTAATTGCTCAAAAACTTCAAACTTTAATTTGAGGAAGTACACCCAACAAAATATTGAGTAATCATCAATAAATGTAAGTACATACCTTGATCCACCATATGATGGAGTGGAAAGAGGACCTATCATATATAAATTCACTAACCCAAGTGGTTGTGTGTCTCTCCTTGCCATCCCCTTCTCATATCTTTGGTCTGGATACTTCCCAACTACACACCCAATGCATGCTCCATTTGATGATTTGATTTGTGGAAGTCCCTCCACCATCTCATCTCTATGTAGTTCTTAGAGGTACTTGTAGTTCATGTGAACAAAAATCTCATGCCATAGATTGTAATCTCATTGGCATGTGAGATAATATCTTGGTCATTGTAAGTGGGAAGGAATTTTGAAAACTTGTACATCCTCTCATGGTGGTCTGCATACCCAATTGATATGACTTGGTCTGATGATATTTCTGCAATCTATACCATGTATGGAGTGAAGGTCACTCTATTTTCCTCTCTTGTGTGGGTCATTTGATAGACTGATAGAAAATTTGTTGCAAGATCTGGTACATACAACACATCACTAAAGAAACCATGCTCTAATTCAATCCTACCAATCCTCTTGGTCTGGATTTCTGAATCATCCCCCATTCGAACTGTTAGGCCAACATTCGAATGCATGGAGGACTACAAAAACTATGAAGTGTCCCCACCAAATCAATGGTGGACTGCAAAAACTATGAAGTGCATTCTGTAAAAAAATTTGTGCAGATCAAATTTTTTTCAAACCCCACAACTTCTCCTTGCTAAATCGTTGTGGACCATCAATCTATTTTATGATTGATCTTGGTCGTAGATCTCGATCTTAAATTCGAGTGATCAAATTCTGATTTCGGAACCCAACCCCTCCTTTATCTTCCTCTCTCTTTCTCCTTCAAAATGTCCTTCTCACCATCGATCTTCTCCAATATCGATCTCAAGCGCATGATGAAAGGCGATCTATTTAGGTTTAACTCAGGCGCTACTTCTAATTGAGAAATTTATTTTCAACCATTGATCTGATTTCTCTTGTCCATCAACGTTTAACTATGGATTCAATAGGTTTTTGGTTTATTTGAGGTTTAATTCACTATAAATTAATTGGATCTAAAAACTATCTTAGTGCTTACATCCATACCTTGATTCCACCAACTGAACATGCATTGAGAACATTTAACCAACTACTCTATGTTTCTTATAGGATTTGTACAATTTAAATATAGTTTTCTCTATCCAAATCAGTTTCAACCACAATATTGAATAACTAAGATATAAACTGTAAACATGCATTATAGTTTCATTCAGAAACCTAAATTCATGGTGAAGAATTAAGGAAGAATTACATAAATCAATTTCAGAATGAAATACATAGAAGGAACATCTGATACCATGTAAAAATAGAGGGTTCAATCTATTAAGTGCAGACTCATCAATTCTAAAACATCAAGCATAACACCAGTAAGCTAACTGAGAACCAAACTAGATTCTACTTGATATTCATTAGATCTAGGATTTACAAAACATGGATAATGGTTCTCAAGAAATGCATAAACAATACTTCCATGAAATAAAACTGTAATTTAACATTTCACATGTACATCCTGTTCAATTCATTTACCCAACATACGCACTTATTTGGTCAATTCTGGCCTATTTACCAACTATCCTAAGTTTAATTGACTTACTTGGTATCAGATGAGCACACTATGACATTAGCATGAGCACACAAACACCCTCCTTCAGTCAGGGAGGCCAGCTAAGCCTTATCCTTCATTCAAGGAGGCTAACTGGGCTTCCTCCTTCAAACAGGGAGCAATTCTGGGGTGATCTGAGTGTCATAAATGCACCTAATTTCTAACTGATTGTTTTTTCACCTAACAATCAGTTAATCTAATTTGTAAAGGCACTTCCATTCATTATTTGATTATTTTTTTCTATTATCTATGAACTAGAGACAACTAAGGTGCCTCCAACCACTTCTGATGACAAGTGGCACTTCAGTTAACTCCATTAGAGCTACTTGGAGTTATGGATGTGATACCTCCTTGAGTTGGACATGCATGTACATGTGATGAGTCACTTTCAGTTATACTTAGTCATCTATTGCACTCCAATTCAATTAGGACTTAGTGTGAGAGTTAATTATGGATTAGATCAGTGGTTAACTATGTGTGTCGATGGTGGATGACATTCAATTAAGCTACACCCATCCATGCAATTCGAATGACCTCCTTGAGTATTTGAATTGTCTTGGTATTCATGCATTCTACATGACATTGTATTGTACTATAATTCCATTCTGATTATATAGGGTCTGTAAACTCTTATTGTAGTACCTTTACACCATTTTCATGTGTAATTTGTCTTGAATCACTTGTATACCATGTTTATTCCCTATATTACTGTGACAAAATTAATATGGTATCAGATCTCATGGTGGGACAAAGCTCATTCTATTCAAAAACATTGTTTTTAATGGATCTTGTATGAAAAATTGAGCAAAAGATCAAATTCCAGCACTGCACCAGAAGCAGAATGTTTACCACTTAATATCCCAAGTCAAGGAATTGCTGATCAATCTTTCTTGATCAATTATGATGGGCGTGATGAAAATGTGAAATGTGTAGGATTTTCGACCTTACAGTGACTTTATTGTTTTGATTTGCAGGTTTTGAAGGTTCACTACATTCGCTACAATAGTTTGATATGGCTTCTTCCGTATATATTTTGACTCCCTTCAATTTCCATCAATTGGAAGGAGACATGGAGATCCAGCTACGTTGGAGAGTATTCTACCACATCACTATGGACATATAAGAATATCCTACTCATGTTATAGACAAGGCTATATTTTTGAATAAGAAAGACAAAGCTTTCGGTTTCTTGTGTCTCTCTATCTCCAAGGATCTTCTATTCCACCTCTTAGTATTGAAGACTCCGAAAGATATTTGGGACCACCTTTCCTCCCTGTATGGAAAACAAGATTAATTGAGGGTTTATCAACTTGAAAACTTGTTGATCTCTCTTCAACCTGGAAATTTTGAGACCCTTAATGATTTCTTCACAAAATTCAAGCATATAGTCCTTCTATTAAAGCAGTGTGAGGTGAATAAGGAGGATGATCAGCTCATCCTCACCATTCTCTCAAAACTTGGAGATAACTATCTAGTGTATTTTTCTACATTCTTTGCAGGGAAGCTCACAACCCCTGGATGGAATATTCCTTCACTCAATGCCTTCATTGAGTCCCTAAAAAGCAAGCATGATAAGCTTGTCCAGATGGGGATCATTAGATCCACCCATGATCAAGCCCTTTTTTCTTCAAGACACAACTATTTAAATGGGAAAGGACGGTAGAAGAAGAACCCCAAAACCATATTTGAATCTCCTAATCCTAAAGTTCAAAACCTACAGCAAGAATATCCTTCTGGCTCAAATAAGAACAAAAATAAAGGCTACCATGGGAAGGAAAAAGTGAAGTGTTCATACTGCGGGAAGGGCTTCCACCCTAAACATGCCTGCATGAAAAAGAAGCTTGATGAAGCTGCTTCTTTCCTTGAGGGAAATAACATAAATCTTCTAGAAATATTTTAGAGAAAATAAAATCAAGATCAGGAATACCAGCATGAAAGAGTCATGCCCTCATGGAAAGAACTTCAAAGTCCAAGGCTCTACTCATAGATTCTGGAGCTTCGAACCACATGATGGCTAGTAGAGACTCTTTCTCTTCTCTTGACTCCAGCAAGAGAATTACCATCCACATGGGAGATGAATCTAACATCATCTCAAAAGGACAAGGTATATTAAATCTTGAGCAAGGTTATTTTTCCAATGTTTAGTATGTACCATATCTTGCATAAAACCTCCTGAGTGTCTATCAAATGACCCATACTGGAGTGCCCAAGAGAATATCATTCAGCCTAGATTATGTATAAATTATTGAACTTGCACCAAGGAAATTTGTGGAAAAAGGGTCTACAAATCATCATGCAAAAGCCTATCAGTTTTCCCATTTTGTGGAGGATGCAAAGCCCACGACTCTTCTGACTCATGGAAATGAGGTCAGAAGACTATGGAATAAGATATTCGGCCATATAAACTTCAAATAATTGCATAAATTAGAGAAAAAATCCATGTTTTAAGGCCTCTCGGTCATCAAATATACCACCAGAATTTGCAAAGGTTGTATTTTGGGCAAGCATCCTGAGCATAAGTTTGATCGGGGGAAGGAAAGTCGAGCATCGAAAATCTTGGGGCTGATTCATTCTGATATCAGTGGACCAATTCCCTTCACATACTTGAATGGATCTCTGTATTTTCTCACTTTCATAGATGATTTTTCTAGATATACATGGGCCTTCATCATCAATAAAAAGTCATAAGCCTTAGAAAAATTCATTGAATTGAAGGCACTGATTGAGAATGTATCTGGACAAAAGATCAAAACCTTGAGATCTAATAATGGCATGGAATAAATCAGTAATTAGTTTCTACATATATGTTCTGAAAGTGGTATTCAGATCTAACATTGGGTCCCCTACACTCCCCAGCAGAATGGTGTAGCGAAGAGAAAGAATCAGTCTCTCAAGGAGATGACCACTTGCATGTTGGAAGCCAAGAAGTTGGATGCAAATTTATGGGATAAGGCCACGAATGAATTTGTATACATTAATAATATATTTCCTCACTCATATATGAAATGGAAGACCCATTTTGAACCCTACTTTAGACACAAGCCTGATGTGTCGAATCTCAGGGTGTTTGGGTTCAGTGCATGGGCCCTAATTCCAGATGATAAGAGGAAAGATTTGAAACCGCAAAGTATTGAATTTTTGCTTATTAGATATCCGAAATAATTTAAATGTTTGAATCTGTTGGATATCAAAACAAAACAAATCATCATTGAAATAAGTGTTCGGTTCGATGAGCCTCCTCAAGAGGTAGAACTAGTGAAGGAGAAAACTGTTGAATTTCCTTCCTATTCTGCTGAATATTTGGATGATGAAATTAGGGGTGATGACTCTGTTTTGGAATCTGATTTGGAAACTTTGATATCTGATATCAGTAACCAGTAAGAATGAAGTTCAATTTCAGATTCTGAAGTGCAAACACATCTCCCAACTTGGGCCAAATAGACACTTTCTTCCGCTGGTGACAACATTGGAAATCCTGATGATCCAAGAAGAATCCGGTCCGATTTCCAAAGAGCAGGTATTGTGCTCTCTTGTAAGGAATCTTTTCTATTCTAAAAATGGTATTTAATGATAATTTCATATCCTAATTCTTACTACCATTCTCATAAATATCTGAGATGGCAAGCTTCCATGGGCGAAGAGATGAATTCTCTTCGAAAAAATGCTACTTAGAAGCTAATTTCTCTTCCTGAAGGGAGGAAATTAGTTCAATGCAAGTGGTTGTTTCAGAAAAAGGTTTATTCTGATGGAAGAACCTAAAAATATAAGACAAGGATTGTAGAAAAAGGGTTCTCCCAGGTCAAAGGAGTGGACTACCATGAGACCTTTACACCAGTTGCAAAAATGGACTCCATCTGCCTAGTTTTGGCAATTGCAGCATCCAAGCACTGGGAAGTGCATCATATGGATGTTAAGTATTCCTTTCTACATGGATATATTCATGAGGAGATATACATGAAGCATCCATAGGGATACATTTTAGATTCATATTGGGTTTTCAAATTAAAGAAGTCATTATACAGGTTAAAATAGGCCCCAAGAGAGTGGTATTCCATGATGGATTCCTTCCTTCTCTCACAAAACTTCCAAACATGTAAATCAGATCTGAATGTGTATATAAAGAAGTATGATGGTCATTTTCATATCATTTTTTTATATTTTGATGATATATTGATACTTGGTAGCACTGTTGCTTCCATTTCAGTCATAAAAATGGCCCTTCATGATGTATTTGAGATGAGTGATTTGGGGCTCTTGAAGCAATTTCTGGGGCTTGAAATTGCAAAAAAATTTGATAGGATAATGGTCACTCAATATAAATACATATCAGACCTATTATTTAAGTTTAACATGGTTGAATTTAAGGCTTCTCCATTCCCTTTCCTTTCAGGGATCAACCTTGAAGAAGGAAAAAGCACTCCACCCATCGATTGCACAATCTACCGCCAACTGTTTGATAGCTTGCTTTACTTGAATCATTCTCGGCCCGATATATGTTTTGTTGTGAATTTTGTATCTGGATACATGCATCAGCATCATGATATTCATTGGAAGGCATCCAAGAGGATCCTCCGGTATATTTAGGGCATCAGGACCTATGACATTCACTATGCTGCAGACTCTGAGCTAGAGTTGGTTGGTTACACAAATTCATATTGGGAGGGAGATTCTATTGATTGAAATTCTACTTCTGGTAAGTATACTTCCAGATATGTATTCATGTTTGGTGGTGGCCCTATTTTCCATTCTAACATAAAGCAGTTCGCAATTGCATTGTCTTCAGTAGAGGTTGAGTACCGAGGAGCGATGAATGCTTGCATCCAAACAGCTTGGTTGCAAGACATTCTTTTAGAGTTTGATTTTGGTAGTAATTTATCCACTGTCCTCTTTTGTGACAATAAAATTTCTATTAAGATCCCCACATATCTAGTTACCAGGAAAAGAACCAAGCATGTAGAGATACACATGCACTATATATATCAGGGAATTGGTGCATGACAAGACCATAATTCTACAATATTGGCCTATTGATGAGAATATTGTAGACATATTCACCAAGATATTTTCAGAGAAGAATTTCACTTACTTCCACTCACTTTTGGGGGTGAGTTGATCGGGTTGATCATATTACTTTCTAGTGTTTAGGTCGAGGGGGGGGGTTTCCGACTGGGTTTTCCGTCTTTCCTCACTTAGATTTATTTTTTAGCATTGTTTGAGTTACATTATTATACAGAGTGACCTATGGCATTTTTTTCTGGGTCCCTAGCATTTCATGTATTTGATTTTTACTCCTCTTGAGTATAGCTGAAGGGGGGCTGTTGGAGTCATTTACCCAACATGCATACTTATTTGCTCAATTTTTTGCCTATTTACCCACTATCCTAAATTTAATTGACTTACATGGAATCACATGAGCACACTATGACATCAGCATGAGCACACCCATGCCCTCCTTCAGTCAAATAGGCTAATTAATCATACGCCTTCATTCGAGGAGGCTAATTGGGCTTCCTCCTTCAAACAGGGAGCAATTCTGGGGTGATCTGAGTGTCATAAATGCACCTAATTTCTAATTGATTATAGTTTCACCTAAAATCGGTTAAGATAGGTTGTAAAGGCACCTCCATTAATTATTTGATTATTTTTTGCTATTATTTATGAACTAGAGACAACTAGGGCACCTCCAACCACTTCTGATGACAAGTGGCACTTCAGTTAACTCCATCAAACCTTCTTGGAGTTATGGATGTGCTACCTACTTGATTTGGACATGCATTTACATGTGATGAGTCACTTTCAGTTAGACTCAGTCATCTATTGCAATCCGATTCAATTAGGACTTAGTGTGAGAGTCATTTATGGATTAGATCAGTGGTTAACTATGTGTGTCGATGGTGGCTGACATTTAGTTAAGATACACCCATCCATGCAATTTGAATGACCTCCTTGAGTATTCAAATTATATCGGTATTCATGCATTCTGCATGACATTGTATTGTACTATCAATCCATTTTGATTATACAGGGTCTGCAAACTCTTATTGCAGTACTGTTACACCATTTTCATGTGTAATTTGTCTTGAATCACTTGTAGACTATGTTTAGTCTGTAGATTACTGTGATAGAATTAATATATCCTATTGCATATAAAATCATTCATAAGAAACAAGGTAGGAACCTAGCACCAGTGTTGGGAAAACAAAAGTGGAGAAGTTGTTCCTCCCAACCAATTCACAGGGTAGCCAAATTACTTTCTACAGAACGCTTGAGCCTGTTCACTGAACCATAAGATAAAAATATCTTAAAGTTCCATCTCTTGCATTATACAGGTGTTAATCACCATCCAATGCAAACCTCATCCTAGTCATGGACATACTATTAAATATTATTTCTCCTA
>LPNX010677252.1:223242-280027 GCA_001517045.1 Pseudotsuga menziesii | reverse complement strand
TGTATCCACCTTTGAACAGATTGAAATCAGTACTTTACTTTTAACTCCAGTTTAGGAATGGTCATAATGGAGAGCATGGTCTTCATCATCATTGAGACGTGGGAATGAGTAGAGTGTGAAGTGGGTAATCGTAGTGGGTGAGAGGAATGAATGACCCTGAGATTGAAAATGTGGCCCGTGGGTACACCAGCCACACCGTGAAACCAAAACCACGACTCCCAGAGGACCAGCGGCCCACGTCCACCATGACCTGTCACCCATCCAAATCTTCCAAACTCCCACAGCCCATTGAAAACCCAGGAAGGGCAAAATTTTGGGGTTGCCCTTCCATTTTCAATGTACACAGTTATGCTTCATTTCATTTTCGACGGGCACTCCATGAAACCGAATTTTTTTTGTAGGGAAAATTTGGTCATGGCCTTCTATGACAGGTAAACAGGCCTTTGACGGGCACTGAAGCCTGCCCGCGAGCCTGGTTTCATATATCTAAAACATTGACTTAAGCGCCCTGGGTCAACTAAAAAGACATAGCTTGACATTGCCGTCTCTATAGCGACGTAGCTCCGTGGATACAGCGACCTTGAAGGAGGAAGGCGTCGATATAGCGACGGTGGAGATTACCAACATCGATACAGTGACGAGTAGGCGTCGATATAGCGACGGCAAGTTCATTTTGCTTCCGATTTCACACCAAAAAGTATGAAACGTGGAAAACCTTCGTGGAAAAACCCGCGCTTTTGTTTTAGTGAACAATCAAATCTAAAACTTTGTAGCTCATACCTAGGGAGGATTTGAACCCTCGTTTCCCAGTATGGTCGTCAGTATTTCCAGTGGAGTCACCTTCCAAAAACTTTGAGTGGAGTTTCCAGAGCATGTACAACCAATATGTGCCTATGACCGGTTGCTCAACCACATCATAGAACTAGAACAATGTCAATTTCCCAAGGAGATCATAGTGATTACCTCCCTGGAAACGGCGCCAAGATGTTATCACCCAATAATTTTCCTATGGTTGTGGTAGAAAATCACTAGGGTGACCATTTCAACCCAATATTTAGATTGTATTCTATCCTAAACAGTCAGAGAGAGCTCTCTCTTTGTCACAGGGTCATTCACATATACATTTAGCTTTAATTAAGCATTTAGAAGGCTAGATTTATGATGGGAAGGGTTTTTTGGAATTTAGAGTGTGTTAGAACAGTAATCCATCATTAGTACCTTAGTTACACTAATTAGTCAATTTTATTGCTTTTTTAGGCTTTAATACACTATGAGGTGGATTAGGGGTGCTTAGGTGGACATATGCCATGTCAAGTTGAGGTTCTATGACCCACATGGGTACTCCAGCCTAGTCATCCATCCACATATGCACATCCATCATTTTTGGTGTGCTCCCATTCATTGAATGTGGACAGGAAAGTTGACTTGGGGCGCTAGACTGGGATTTTGCCCAAATTTGGCTTGGTTTGGTGCAATTAATGTTGCATTGAGAATCTAAACCATCCAGTTTTCCACACCCATGTTGTCCAAGGTGTAATCATTGACCCATCACACATCATCCATGCCACTTCAGCAATTCCTGGCCATTTGTAGAGATTTGGGACGAGATTGGCCCACCTAGGGGGGTTTGATGCCAATTTGGAAATTTTGGGATTTTCGCTCACAATTGGATTCCAAATCCATTTGAAACACTTATGATGTATTAATAAACCTGTTAATAATAATTTCAGAGTTAGACAGTCCAAAATTATCTTGTTTCCAACTATCATTGTGTGTAATTTAACTGTGATTTGATGGTTTTTGCTGAAACTTGCACTTAAATTTGATTTGTGAACCTCACTAACTCTCCTAGATTCTCCCATGGTTTTAATTACTCACTTTTTGGTTCAAATTTCTCATATGTTATTAGAGGTGGTTGGAGATTTTTGAGTTGCAGACCAAATTCTTAGTGGATTTAAGTTGCTTTGTTAATGAATTCCAGATAAAATCGAATTGTTGTGTGTAACCCAGTTAGAAATTTCACCACCATCAATGCAGGTAGTAATGGAGGCTACCCACATCATGCTAACACCTTTCAACTTCTTTGAATGGAAGGCAGAGATGGTGATTCAATTGAGAGCCAAGGGGCTTTTCAGAGTTACTATGGGCACTAAAGTGGAACCAAATTCTGATGTAGAAAAAGCCAAGTATTTTAACAAATTGGATGAAGCATATGGTTTGTTGTGTCTGAGCATCTCAAGAGAGTTGTTATTCCATATTTACAATTTGACATCACCAAAGGAGGTTTGGGAGAAACTTGAGTCTCTATTTGGCAAAACTGATGAGCTACGTGGTCACTAGCTTGAGAATGAGCTGATAAGCTTTAGCCCAATGCACTATGAACTTCTTCACCAATTTCAAATCACTTATATTGTAGTTAAAACAATGTGGGATTGAGAAGAAGGAAGATCAACTGATCTTGTCTATACTTTCGAAGTTGGGGCTAGAGTTCTCAGTCTTTGTGAGCACATTTCACTCAGGCAAACTCACCCTTAGAAACTGGCAAATGCCAAATCTAGAAAATTTCATGGAGACATTCACTCAAGAGCAGGACAAAAGGTTCCATCAATACCAAATATCAAGCACTAGTAGTGGGGGTTTCAAATTCAGCAAAGGGAAAACCCAAGTCCAAGAATTCGAAGTTGTCGAACAAGAAGAAATCAGAAAAACCCAAATCCAGTGAGGGAGCTACGAATCCACCCAAAGAAAAGGAGAAGAAAGGGAAAGAGAAGGCCAAATGCTCTTATTGCCACCAAGGATGGCATCTGTTACCACCTAAGTTGTACTTGGTGGTTTTTTATCAAGTGATCCTGGTGAACCGGACAAGGATAACTTGTTCGGACTTCAGAAGACCTTCATAAGTGCTTTTGGGAAATGCTTGTTCTACTATATCACATGTTCATACCCCCTTAGGGGAGTTGTAATAAATGATATAGCATGATAGTGTCTATAAAAGACTCGGTCTCTTAGACTTTATTTGTCAATCCGATCATCCCAGGGTGTTTTTTCCCTTGGTTATTATTGGTTGTTGAATAAACAATTGATAATTTATGAGTTTTTCACTCAATACCTCCAAAGTTGGGGTGGTTAGCTTGGCATTTAGGCCTAATGAGGTTATTAGAGTCTATGTTTCAATGTATAAACATGCTAGGCATTATTGTCAAGTCATATGAACATGTGTAGGCCCCCCTAGGTTTTTAATTTTTAAATTTTTAAAATTTTTTCAATGTTTTTTTTTAAATTTAATTTTTCCAAAACTTAGGCTATTTTTTAATAGTTTAATTGGAAAAATTGGTTTTATAATAAAAGTGGGCTCGAACGTCAGTTTCAGTCATGTAGGTGCTCATTTTCAAGCTAAGAGCACCTAGTAAACCTATAGACCCACTATTTCCTAGTTTTGAGTGATTTTCCATCACTCAGGTCAGAAAGCCCCAAAAAATCAATTATTGATTGTTTTAATTAATAAATTGATGAGCAATGGAGCAAATCCAAAATCCTAGATTAGTGGATTCTCAACTGATTTGAATGAAATCAGTCAAATCGGCACCACATTGACTGGCTCTGACAAATCCTTGACTGAAGGAGGTGATTTGGATAGATCCAGAGTTGAACTTCAACCTCCTTTATGGGGAATTTCCCTCTCTCTCTCCTCCACACGTGTGGGCTCTTCTGGAAGCTTTTTGGTTGAGGTGTCAGTTAGCAGGTTGATGTGTCAGCTCAATCAAACCCCCAATTGACAAGTAGACTCAGTGGAAGCTCAGTTTAGCTTCAGATCAGGCATTAATGGACTCTCCTTCAGCTGCAATGGTCTGTCTCCTTGGGATTTGCGCCCCCCTGGGATGAATCTCCTATTTTTTGTATAAATTAAGCTCAGATCACCTTTTCCAAGAGTTAGAGATGGGATTGAGGTGCTTTTGCTATTGTACTGTTGTTATTATTTATTATTCTGGAATAAAGAAGCTTTGGAGGCAAGATCTATGGTGTAATGCTCTTCATGTGTGGATGGTGATTGTCAAATGATTATGAGGTATAATCTGTGTTATTTATCTTTGCTTTTGCTGGTTAATTGTAGGCCTTAAAGGAGAGAGCTCCCTCCTGTTAGGGTAAGAGTTTATTCTAGTTTGATTTATGCTCTTACTGTTTGCTTGTTTCAAATCTATTGGAGTTGCATGTATTTTAAGTTTAATTGCATGCTTTCCAATTATATTTTCCAGCAGCACCTATGTTTTAACCATCTATTTGTGCAAGGATTTCTATGTTGCAGGTGATCTCTCTTGTAGCAGGGGTTGAGCTGGTTTGCATCTTCCTCATATTCAAGATCTTATGGAAGACATAGTCCCTTGGTGTTCCACCAAAGCAGACTCCAAATCCCAACATTCCCAGGCTTCCAGCACTCTTTCTCTCTCTTTCTCCTTCAAAAAACCAATTTTCTTACGTGGTTACTGTGTTCGAAACCTTTGTTATAATTTAAGATTTGTCATATTAAATTCAAAATTACATAGATCTACTATTTCAAAGCTCATAGTCTAGATCTCATTTCTGAAAAGTATCATTAAGCATTCTAGATCTAGCTTAGGGAAATCGTCCATTTTGCATGGCAAGTTAAAGAGAATCCGTGGGTTGCATGCTCTAGATTTCCTTTTCTATTTTAAAAAGATTAAATCTAGTAATCAGTGCATATTTCATTGGCTGCACAAACAGCAAGCCAAGATCCAATTGCACAACATTCATTCCAGCACTTGTGTAACATCCTCAACCCTTCGACCGACGAAGAGGACACTACGATATATCAAATCATTCGGGGATCTAGCCCCATGAACATGAACATACACATACATATAATGCTAAAGCATGATACTTTAAAAACATAAAACATACTACGATGCATTAGTCATTCATATATGTAGCGGAAGCAAACAACATATCAATCAACACTCATGCATATACAGATAAGCATTTAACATGTATACCATCATTCATCAACGGTAAATATGATTGCAGACACAAGTTAGGCAAGAATACTTATCTTATAAATAACTTGTTCCGCAACCAGCTACGTCACTGCAACGTTCCAACCAACCATAGGCCCGCGTGCTCCTTAATCTCTCAGCAACACTGCCACCCCCCGAGTCGGGCATGATTCCCCAAGGAATAAGGAACTAACAGGGCTTACACATAGCCAAGGATAACAACACCACAAGGGTACACAGTTCAGCCAATCCAACACAGTTGGGTTTATTAAGTGAACAATGGATCAGCCAAGCCAACCATGTTGGGTTTATCAGGGCATCTAGGAGCTGGGAAAGGATAAATGCTAAGCTGGTGAGCTCATTGAAGAGCTAAGGACACCTACACCAATACCAGTCTGGCTTCTAGGACACCCACACACACCCAAAACAAGGAAATCAATTCTTTCTCTGCAACGCAGTCCCTAAAATCCTAATCTCCCTTCGAGTTCTATTCAGGGGTGGTGGAGAAGAAATCCATCCCACTAGCTATGTATGTGTGGTTCCCAAACCACCAGGTTTATCAAGCATAATAGGCCCTCATTCACCACTCCAATGCAGTCCGAGGACAAAACCACTGCATGCATAAAACCAAACAACTATTCAAGCTTTGACAGGGGAAAAACACAGTCCAGCAATCATGGCAAATAACATCCCATGAGCAACCCTGAGCCCACAACACACAATTTCCACTGCAGTCGCTAGAAAACTTACACAGACCAGAAAATGAGAAAAGAACAAACTCCCAAACTATGCGTGATGGAAAAAGACACAGCCAAAGCACAGAACTATGAATGAAATCATGATCACGATTCCACGATGGATTAACAGAACATTACGCAGTCTGACAATGGTGGGGAAAGACACAAACTCCCTCTGTGAACCTGAGGATGAACTCAACCGCAAACTAACAATCCCGTGAGAAAGAAAGAACCAGTCGCAAGCTAGCAATCCGTTAGGTAGAGGAGAACGAGCATGTTCGCAGGCCAACAATCCGTGAGGAAGAGGAGAACTGAACCCTCAAACAATGAATCATGGCTCCTTTTAACTCCGCTCAGCCTGGGGAAAACGAACAACTCCCGATTGGGATAGTGGGCAGGCCATCCACAATCCAAAAGGCACATTGTGGAGAGAGTGCAGGCATGGGGAGAATGGCAACGTGGTGTAGTGGTCTTTCTGTCAGCGAATAGATGCTCCAACCAACAGCAGAACAGTTAAGGATAGTGGTTGGATGCGACAAGGGAAGGTGAGTGAAGAGAGTGGTGACGCATGGATTTTTCCCCATGGCTCAATGTTTAGCATTCCCTCTCCTTATCCTTTGGAATCATTCCCCTTCTCAATTTAGCTGTAGTGAACATAGTTGGTTGGGTTATTTAATTAAAATGCACATTTACATGATGCCACAATTTAATATATGCTATATGTCCCGATATACCATCGGTGACAATTCCAAATCCGAAACATAACATAACCAAAATCGATGGTGGGGCCTTGGCCTTTAGCTCCGCACCATGATTATTTACAATATATGTATCATGTATATTTAATGCAAACGGGGTCAAAACCAGGGTGTTACAACTTGCAAGCACTCTTAATTATTTTTCGACTCCATTTTCAAGGCACTAGTCAACTGTTTATTTCTTTCAATCTATATGTGATTGGGTGTCATTTTCGTGCTTACTTGTGATTATCTCATCATGGTATTTGTTGTTTACAATTGTTAAATCGAAACTCCTAAAAAATTTACTCTTTAATACCATCATCATACTAAATATTTTTTCCTTAGTAACTTAATAGGGTCTACCCCCCTTGGCTTCATTAGGAGTTGAGCCTAAACGGAGGAGTCAAGAACAAGGTGACAGCCTTAACTTGAGACTTGCCCCCAAGGACACACCGAGTGGCTTGAATATTTCTACCACGTCGCCCCCAGGTGTGTGAAAGACGGCAACACTTTTTGGTGTCGTTGCCGGGGATAAATATTTTTATTCCCGAGTACAACTTTTGTTTTCTTCCTTTTTGTTTTTGCTTTGTTTGATGAATGCTTAGAGTAGATATTTAATTTTCATCCAGCGACTCCACTGACCTTTTTCAGTTTCTTACAAAGAAAAGCAAAAAATATTTTTGTGAGAGTTCTTAAATGTATATTTTTATTCTCACATGGTGACTCCATTGAAGGGATCAAACCCTTGTTTCTCACAAAACTTTTTGAGATTGATTGTGTGTAGGTGATCCCACATAACAGTGAAATTTAAGGCTCAACTCCATTTTTTAGTTCCAGACATTCTCCATGATCACTTATTCTTGATATGGATATTAAAAGAATAGAAGTTGCTGCTTGAGCTTCCTGTGTTTGTCCTCCCATTGATTTCTCTAGGATCCCTGGATTTCCTAATCATCTCGCTAGTGAAACGACATCTACTTCCCTTCCATGCTTTCGGGGGGATGATAATGATCACTCAGCCAAATTCCATGTTATCATTTTTCTGTCACATATGAGTCAAAACAACATTCAACATGAAGATCATATGATGGAGATGTTTGCTCATTATCTACAAGGGGACGCTTCATGTTGGCTTCATGAGTGTTTTCCTGAGAAATCTATTACTTCCCTTGCAAAGTTCTTCGAAATATTTTTTAAGCAGTGGCATTATGATGGAAATGATATTGAATCATTCAATGCTAAATCATTCATTAATACCAATTTGAGGTACTTCTTTCCTTGGAAAGAGTTTCATATAGAGTACCCTAAGATATCTAGCATCAACATGGTGTACAACAACCAACATTTAGAAATCCATTATGATCCCATCGAATCTGTGCATGAAGAGCCATTAATTGAAAAAATTGTTGAAGACCCTCCTCATGTAACATCAACAGAGAATAGTGATTATTGGGAATGCTTTCATGATTATTTTAGTGATGATGATCACATTTGTACTCCAGATCTACCTAAGGATGAAATCATTGCAGAATGTTATAGTGAAACTTATGATGAAAACCGTAATGTGCATGACGGGACTCCTACCTGTTCTCCATATAATGATGACAGTCTGGAAGATTTACTACCTTGTTCCCATTTCTGAAGAAGATGAGCATGAAAATGAGAACAAGTATAACTTGGATCATGATACAAGTGACAAAGACTCCCTTATGTCCGACAAAGATGTTGAAGAGGATTCATGGACATTCATGGAAAATCCAATCTATGAGGAAAATAATGAACCAGAAACTTTGGATGGTTTTGTTGATTCTCCTGTCTATGGCATATCTAAAGGAGAGAACATGGACCTTGTGGCCTTGGAAATTTTTGATATGGAAAAGGAGCATGCAGTATATCCATATGATCAGTCTGAGCCATATATCACTATCAGTAATGAAGACAAAGAGAACTTTATATCAGAATGTAATATCAACAATGGAGAATCCATCACATCTGACATAGATGGCGGTGGTGACTATTGAAATTTTTGTGAATATATTATTAAGAATTCCATCTATTCTATATCTAGCAAGGGGAGTGTCTATTTAGAAATTTGTGGAAGTCCAATTTACTATACTTCCACAGAGGGAAGCATGGATCTAGAGACCTGGGAAAATCCTAGTATGGAAGAGGAGCATTCAAAACTCTTATATGGTCATTCAGAGTCATATCATTCAGAGCCGTACAAAGGTATCAATAATGAAGACATTGAGAAGCAATGTTGTGATAAGACAGATGTGATGTAGTCAGTGGAATATCAGTCTCAACTATCATCTTCACATATGGAGTTTCCTTATTATTTGGAGCCACTTGGGGATTATACAATGAGTTATCATCTGATAAGCCTTGATGGTCAATATGATGGTGTAGTCAGTTTGCCTCATCACTCTGATTTGTATATCAACCCTATCCATTCATGGATAGAAGCAGATTGTGCAAGCACATACCAGTTTGGGAAGCAATTTGATGAAGTATTATATTCTTATGATCTCCCATCCATCCCGCCCATTCCGGATCATCGCGCAGGTTTGCATTTTCTGAATAAGGTATCCTTACTTTGGCTGGTAACCAAAGACAAGGAATTTTTTATGTTAATAAAATACTTAGGTGGTTCCATTGGATTTATGATTACACTTAACCCTTTTTATATCATGCTTAGAGTAGGAAAATAAGCTCCTTGAAAGAGAGCATTTACTTTCTGCATTTCTATTTTGTACTTAGCTATAATAAAACTTTGCTTCCATTAGTTAGTTACATTTATTTTGTTTAATAAATCAACTTAATGGTTCATTTGGTTTTTATATAAAGCTTATGCTACTGAGGTTTTCTTGTCAAGTTGAGATGTTTTTACAGGGTGTACAAACCAGATATTTTGGTGTTCTCATATCCTCTCCTTGCTCTATGACCAAATCGAGCACACGTCCTGTAGTTGGAGCCATATGTTACCACCTAAGTTGCACTTGGTGTTTTTTTATCAAGTGATCCTGGTGAACCGGACACGGATAACTTGCTCAGACTTCAGAAGACCTTCAGAAGTGCTTCTGGGAAATGCTTGTTGTACTATATCACATGTGCATACCCCCTTGGGGGAGTTGTAATAAATGATCTAGCATGATAGTGTCTGTAAAAGACTCAGTCTCTTAGACTTTATTTGTCAATCCGATCAGCCCAGGGTGTTTTTTCCCTTGGTTATTATTGGTTGTTGAATAAACGACTGATAATTTTTTATTTTTTCACTCAATACCTCCAAAGTTGGGGTGGTCGGCTTGGCATTTAGGCCTAATGAGGTTATTAGAGTCTATGTGTCAATGTATAAACATGCTAGGCATTATTGTCGAGTCATATGAACATGTCTAGGTCCCCCTAGGTTTTTAATTTTTTTAATTCTTTAATTTTTTCAGTGTTTTTTATTAAAATTTAATTTTTCCAAAACTTAGGCTATTTTTTAATAGTTTAATTGGAAAAATTGGTTTTGTAATAAAAGTGGGCCCGGAAGTCAGTTTCAATCATGTAGGTGCTCATTTTCAAGCTAAGAGCGCCCAGTAAACCTATAGACCCACTATTTCCTAGTTTTGAGTGATTTTCTATCACTCAAGTCAAAAAACCCCAAAAAATCAATTATTGATTATTTTAATTAATAAATTGATGAGTAATGGAGCAAATCCCAAATCCTAGATCAGTGGATTATGAACTGATTTGATTGAAATCAGTTAGATCAGCACCAGATTGATTGGATTTGACAAATCCTTGACTGAAGGAGGTGATCTGGACAGATCCAGAGTTGAACTTCAGCCTCCTTTATGGGGAATTGTGCCCTCTCTCTCTGCCACACATGTGGGCTCTTCTAGAAGCTCTGTGGTTGAGGTGTCAGTCAGCAGGTTGATGTGTTAGCTCAATCAGACACTCGATTGACAAGTAGGCTCAGTGGAAGCTTAGTTCAGCTTCAGATCAGGCATTAATGGACTCTCCTTCAGCTGCAGTGATCTATCTCCTTGGGGTTTTCGCCCCCCTGGGCTAGATCTCCTATTTTTTGTATAAATTAAGCTCAGATCACCTTTTCCAAGAGTTAGAGATGGGATTGAGGTGTTGTTTCTATTGTACTATTTTTATTGTTTATTATTCTGGAATAAAGAATATTTGGAGGCAAGATCTATGGTGTAATGCTCTTCATGTGTGGATGGTGATTGTCAAATGCTTATGAGGTATAATCTGTGTTATTTGTCTTTGCTTTTGTTGGTTAATTGTAGGCCTTGAAAGAGAGAGATCCCTCCTATTAGGGTAAGAGTTTGTTCTAGTTTGATTTATGCTCTTACTATTTTCTTGTTTCAAATCTATTGGAGTTGCATGTATTTTAAGTTTAATTGCATGCTTTCTAATTATCTTTTCCAGCAGCACCTATGTTTTAACCATCTGTTTGTGCAAGGATTTCTAAATTGCAGGTGATCTCTCTTGTAGAAGAGGTTGAGCTGGTTTGCATCTTCCTCATCTTCAATATCTTCTGGAGAACATAGTCCCTTAGTGTTCCACCAAAGAAGACTCCAAAGCCCAACATTCCCAGGCTTCCAACACTCTTTCTCTCTCTTTCTCCTTCAAAAAATCAATTTTCTTACTTGGTTACTGTGTTCGAAAGATTTGTTATAATTTAAGATCTGTAATATTAAATTAAAAATTACATAGATCTACTATTTCAAAGCTCATATTCTAGATCTCATTTCTGAAAAGTATCATTAAGCATTCTAGATCTAGCTTAGGGAAATCGTCCGTTTTGCATGGCAAGTTAAAGAGAATCCATGGGTTTCATGCTCTAGATTTCCTTTTCTGTTTTAAAAATAGTAAATCCATCAATCAATGCATATTTCATTTGCTGAACAAGCAGCAAGCCAATATCCCAAGGAAAGCTTGCTTTCCTTGGTTCCTTTTTCACCTGTTTAGCTAGTTTTAACTTAGTTTTTTTTTAGTTAAGGTAGGCTGACCCAAAGGTACTCTTAAAGTGATTTTGGGCATATTTTATTCTAACATGCTTGTTGGTTTTTAGCAGGTGTAACAGAAAATAATAGAATCTGCTGTTCGAAAGTGGCCTCGGGAGTGTTCAAATCCCCCAGGGGGTCTCCCCTTTGACTGAAATTTTAAAATTTTGGAAAGTTGTAAGATCTTGGTTTCATCCCGTATAAGGACCAAGAGGTTTCTGATATTTCAGTTTGCTGATATTGTAAGCAATAATAATAAAAATAAATCTTTTTTTTAGTAGGCTCTTTCGAGCCCGCTCCCCATCCCCCTAGGGGGATCCACGTCCGTTTCACTTGTTTGCATTTTCCCTTTATTCTACTCTACTTTAGTACTGACATGCAGGATTGTATACTTTGATATAATTTTACATTATTCCATATTTTAATTTCAAAATTAATCATACTACTTACCCCACGACTTCCCGATTGACCCGCAAAGGGAAAGAGATGTGTGGTAGGACTAATTAGAAAATCGGTGTTGTGTATCTTTGATCTCTTTTTCATTAATTGTTTTGATAATAATAATAAAATCAAACCCTCCTTGATTCCTCGATTGAGGTCCACTTAGATTGAAAGAGGTTCCTGGAGGGTTTTCTTTTTAATAAGAACACCTCTTTTAAAATTTACTAAAAATAACAAAGACTCCAGTGTCTATGCTCTGTACTTGGCTGCGGTTCGTCCGATCGGTCAAGCTGCATCAAAAGCACTTGAGTGACTAAAATAATTTGGATTCAATCTCCCCAAATTAACCACCTCAGGAGAAAATCCAACGCCTCGATCAAATCTTTACGGTGGCAAAATACCCAAAGGAAGCAGGAACTCCTAAAAAGTGACCTCAGGGCGCCGATCTCTGTTACAACTTTGGGTGCATTATGAACAACAGTCTCAGAGACTCCATTCAGCCCACATATTCCTTGTGGGAGCCGTGACGGTTTAGTTTTGGACATACTCCAAGTACCCCCTGGGTATATCTGGAGTCCCCTCGCCTAAGTTAATTTACTCATCTTTTCACATTAAAATTAAATTAACCAAGATACAATTGCACAACATTCATTCCAGCACTTGCAAACACTCTTAATTATTTTTTGAATCCATTTTCAAGGCATTGATCAACTGTTTATTTCTTTCAATCTATATGTGATTGGGTTTCATTTTCGTGCTTACTTGTGATTATCTCATCATGGTATTTGTTGTTTATAATTGTTAAATCGAAACTTCTAAAAAACTTACTCTTTAATACCATCATCATACTAAATATTTTTGCCTTAGTAACTTAATAGGGTCTACCCCCCTTGGCTTCGTTAGGAGTTGAGCCTAAATGGAGAAGTCAAGAACAAGGTGACAACCTTGACTTGAGACTTGCCCCCAAGGACACACCGAGTGGCTTGAAGATTTCTGCCACGTCCCCCCCCAGGTGTGTGAAAGGTGGCAACAGCATCCAGAGAGTTCATGCATGAAGAAAACCATAGAAACCATGGCACAACTGTTGGAGAAGAACAACATTCCAGTTCTTGACAGCACTAGGAAGAAAGATGGCAACTCCAGTTCAAGTGAAGGCAAGGAGAAATGTCATGCATTGGTGGCAGGTACTTCTAATTCCTTATCCTTTATTATTGATTTAGGTGCTTCCAGGAATATGGTATCCAAGAGAGAATTCTTCTCTACCATGAGTTCGAATACTGGCCCAGCAGTTCGAATGGGAGATGATTCTAAACTCCAAACCAAAGGGATTGGGAGAATTGATTTAGACCATGGGTTCTTCAATGATGTACTGTATGTACCAGACCTTGTAGCAAATTTGTTGTCAGTCTACCAAATGACCCATACAGGAGAGCCAAAGAGAGTAATATTTACTCTTGACTTTGTAGAGATTTCTGAAATCTCAACATACCAGGTTGTTGCAGTTGGGTATGCTAATCATCATGAGAGAATGTACAAATTCACTAATTTCCTCGCTACTTCCAGTGATCAAGCACTTCACTCACATGCCAATGAAGTTTCCAAACTATGGCATGAGAGGTTTGGCCACATGAATTACAGATATCTCCAAACATTGCACAAAGAAGGAATGGTGGAAGGTCTTCCACAAATTCAGCCATCTACTAGAGCATGTATTGGATGTGTGATTGTAAAGCATCTTGAGAAGAGCTATGAGGAGGAGAAGGAAAGGAGAGCAACACAACAACTTGGGTTGGTGCATTATGATATAATTGGTCCACTACCCACTCCCTCATATGGTGGATCTAGGTATGTGCTTACATTTATTAATGACTATTGTCGATTTACTAGGTGTATTTTCTAAAATTAAAAACTGGAGTGTTTAAGCAACTCAAAGTTTGGAAAGCGCTAGTAGAGAATCAGAGTGGGAAGAAGATCAAAGTCCTTAGGACTAATAATGGAAAGGAATATGTGAATAAGAATCTATAGCAACTTTGTGAGGAGTGTTCCATCCAAATGCAACACTCAACTCCCTACACACCACAGCAAAATGGTGTGGCAAAGAGAAAGAATAGATCTCACAAAGAGATGGCAACCTGCATGATAGAAGTGAGGGAACTAAATCCCAAGCTATGGGCTGAAGCCATCAGCTATGCTGCTCACATTCAAGAACAGATCCTTCCACAAATCAGTGAAAGGTATGACATCCTACGAGGCATGGTTTGGTGAAAAACAAGATGTCTCAAATTTCAGGATATTCGGGACAAAAGCATGGGCAAGAATACCTTCAGAGAAGAGGAAAGCCTTGCAGCCACAAAGAAAGGGGTTTCTCATGGTTGTATATGGTGAGGAAACCAAAGGGTACAAGCTCTTTGACACATCCACCAACAAAAATTTTGTTGAAAGAAGTGACAAATTCAAAGAAGATCCAATTCCAGAATTTGAACTTGCACAGGGGGATTGCTCCTCTCCTCAACCATTCGAAGATGTAAGTGATCACACATGCTCTATTTTTTTCTGATAATTCTGATATGAATGTTAATGAAGATGATATTTTTGTAGATGACTCACCATCTAGGCCCAAATGGGCTGAAAAAATTGTGCAAGAAACCGGGGAATTGGCAGGCAATCCCTAAGAGCCTAGGAGACCTAGATCACAAAATAGTAAGGCTTCATTTGCTATTGATAGTTCTCTTGCCGAGCATTGTTACATGCTGATAAGTTCTGACCCATAGACATATCAACAAGATTGTATAGACCCAAGATTGAAGTGAGCAATGGAAGATGAGCTTCAGTCCCTCCAAGAGAACAATACATGGGAATTGGTTCCCCTTCCTCCCAAGAGGAAAGTTGTTCAATGTAAATGGGTCTACCGAAACAAACTTGGTGCTGATGGTTCTGATATAAAACATAAGTCTAGGTTAGTGGCTAAGGACTATTCTCAGGTCCATGGAGTTGATTACACGGATACCTTTGCACCAGTTTCAAAGATGGACTCAATTAGACTAGTTCTTGTACTAGCAGCTAGTAAGTGTTGGGAGGTTCACCACATGGATGTAAAGAGTGATTTCTTGCATGGTGAACTACAGGAGGATATCTATATGCAGCAGCCTGAAGGTTTCCAAGAGGATCCTTCATTGGTATGTAGGCTGAAAAAATCACTGTATGGACTCAAGCAAGCCCCTAGGGCTTGGTATGCAAAAATGGATGCTTTCTTGCTTTCAATTGGCTTCACAAGATGCAAATCAGACCCTAATGTGTATTTGTAGAAAAATGATGTTAACTTGTAGGTCATTTTTATTTATGTTGATGATATTCTTATTATAGGTTTTTGCACCAATTCAATTGGCCAAATTAAGAACTCTTTGCACGGTGAATTTTCTATGACAGACGTAGGATTGCTAAGGCAATTTTTGGGCTTAGAAATTGAGCAGAATGGTAAGGGAATCATGCTGAGTCAGCCACGGTATGCTTCAGACCTGCTGAAGAAGTTTAATATGGCTGAGTGTAAGGCAGCCAAGTCTCCCTTTATTTCTAGTATTAAATTGTATGAATTTGTCAATTCCCTAATGGTGGATATCACACTCTACACGAAACTAGTGGGAAGCTTGCTCTACCTCACTCATACAAGACCTAATTTGTCTTATGATGTGAGTGCTATAGCAAGACACATGCACTAGCCACATGAGCTCCATTGGAAGGCTGCTAAAAGAATTCTTCAGTATGTCCAGGGAACTAAGAAATTCAGAGTACATTACACAGCTAGTTCCTCACTTCAACTAGTTGGATTTTATGATTCAAATTGGGCCAGTGATCCAATTAACAGAAAGCCAACATCAGGTTTTGTCTTCATGTTTACTGAGGGTCCCATTTTCTGGTCAAGTAAGAAACATCACACCATCTCACTTTCATCAGCAGAGACCGAATACAGGGCAGCAGTGAATGTTGCAACTCAGTGTGTTTGGTTGTAGGGAATTCTTTGGTTTGGTGTCATAGTTGATTCTCCAACCAGCATTTGGGTGGATAATCAGAGTGCCATCAATATATCTACTGATCCAGTATAGAGGTAGAGGAAAAAGCACATAGATATTCACATTCATTACATTCGGGGCTTAGTGCATGACAGGGTGATCTCACTGCAGTATTTCCCATCCACCAAGCAAACTACCAACATTTTTACCAAGGATTTCACTAAGAAGACCTTCACTTACCTGAGATCTTTACTTGGGGTGAGTGAAGGATGGTAATTTGTTTTTATATCATTGTATGTCCAGCCCCATGTCCATTATTGAGGGTAGGTTTTTCCCATATGGTTTTCCTTATTTCCTCGGTTCACATTGACAAATAAAAATTGAAATTTCTGATTATGTACTTGGGGTGACTTGAGCCATTGTTGCCAAGGCCTTCATCATTTTGTGAGAATACTTAGTTGTTATATAGGGAGGGTCTTAGAATAGTAATCCATCATTGGTACCTTAGTTACACTAATTAGTCAATTTTATTGCTTTTTTAAGCTTTAATACACTATGAGGTGGACTAGGGGTGCTTAGGTGGACATATGCCATGTCAAGTTGGGGTTCTATGACCCACATGGGTACTCTAGCCTAGTCATATAGCCACATATGTACATCCATCATTTTTGGTGTGCTCCCATTCATGAATGTGGACAGGGAAGTTGACTTGGGGCGCTAGAGTGGGATTTTGCCCAAATTTGGCTTGATTTGGTGCAATTAATGTTGCATTGAAAGTCTAAACCATCCATTTTTCCACACCCATGCCATCCAAGGTGTAATCATTGACCCAGAACACATCATCCATGCCACTTCAGCAATTCATGGCCATTTGGAGAGATTTGGAACGAGATGGACCCACCTGGGAGGGTTCGATGCCAATTTGGCAATTTTGGGATTTTTGCTCACAATTGGCTTCCAAAGCCATTCGAAACACTAATGATGTATTTATAAACCTGTTAATAACAATTTCAAAGTTATACAGTCCAAAATTATCTTGTTTCCAACTATCATTGTGTGTAATTTAACAGTAATTTGATGGTTTTTGCTGAATCTTGCACCCAAATTTGATTTGTGAACCTCACTAACGCTCCTAGATTCTCCTATGGTTTGAATTACTCACTTTTTGGTTTGAATTTCTCAAAGATTGTAAGACAAAGAAACAAACAATGCCATTGGGAAACAGAGTCAAAACCTGAAACATTCAAGGACTTATAGCAAATAATGACCAGTGATAACCTTCGTAGTCTGAGGAAAAATAGGTGTTAGTATTCAACAAAATATCTTTGAGAGATGGTAGGAGGAAATGAGAAGAATCCCAATGAGACAGAAGGCACCTATCTATGGATGAATCTCCTGAAACACCTTTAGTAGAAGCAACAATAAACACTGATAATTGAAATGGAGCATCTAATAGAGGATGAATTCCAAGAAATTTATCATAAACACAAACAAATAGTACACTATATGATGCAAGGAGCACTTAATAGAGAATAGATTCCTTGCATACAACTAGAAATGCATTAGCAGAAATTACACAAACATGGAAATGAAGCATACAAGGAAAAACATACTGAACAACGAACACTGTGATGAATATTAGACATTCAGGGCATACTTTGCATTAATGCTCCCAAGAAAAGTTGCAAAGCTACAAAACCAAGAACATAGGAGTCAAAATGAATTTTGAACCCTTACTCCTCCATAGAGGTTGCATTTATAGCATCATGGGATCTCGAGACAAACCTCGAAACAGAGCCAAGTTCAATTTACCAAAATTAGGAATCAATCCTGCACACATCAAATCCTAACAAATTCTGATCTGGCAGATTCGCCATGATCACGAGCAAATTGGGAAAGAATGCAAGGCTACGCATGACGGAAAAAATGGGAAAACCTTGCCATATGGGGATTTTTGGCTCACTTGATGAAAGGGACTACTCAGAACACCTTTGAATGACCTTTTGTTGACTCAATTGCTGGTGCACGTCGGAGTTGCAAAGTGGCAGGAGTAGTAACAAATTGTTTGATTTTCAAATCCCAGGTTACGTAGTTAATGTCAAGCTGAATATCCTTATAAACCATCACGCTCTGTAAACGTGAGTTTTGTACCTCCAATATCTATGCATGATATCCAATGGGGAGGGGACATGTCATTTACGCACGTTCCCCATCGCACAGGCCTTCTCCAACTTTGAGTGTGCAAGTTGTCTCAACGATTTGCGTGTACACCGTTGGATCTCATTGGAGATGCGTGTATGGATGAGAGTCGTTGATTTTCCCCTGTGTTTACCATGGCAGCGCTTTCAGGCCCACCATATTTCACTGACTTCAAATTCAAAACAATGCATGCAGGTTCACGTAGCGGGGTTTATTTCTGTTGTAGATGTGATTCTACCTTTGATCCAAGACATTAAAAACTGCAGGGTTTACCAGATTTCGCAAATTGAGAGAGCTACGTATCCCATGTGCGTGTTTCCATTTTGTGCACTGTCGATCTTAGGAAGAAACTCTCCAAGCCATTCATCTAAGTTCAAGCTGCAGGCTGCAGAAAGTGGAAAGCGAGATTTCAAATTTTTAGGATTGGATTCTCTCCCTTTCTACTTCTACCCTTTTGCTCCTTTCCGGACCGTTGATCTTTGGCGGAAGCTTTCTAAAGCATCGATATTGCGAAAAGCAGAATGTGGGATTCCAATATTTTTATAACCAATATTTTGCATTTCTTCTTTCAGATTTATGCCCTTCAGCTCCTTTCCAAGCCATTGATTTGTGTGGAAGCTCTCTGAACCGTCAATATGGGGGATCACGGAAGGCAGAAGTCTAACTTTTTATGACCAAATTTTGTATCTTTCTCTCTCCAATTTTTGCAACTTTTCTTCCCTCTTTTCCCTGGACCGTTGATTTGTGCGGAAGCTCTTCGAATTGTCAGATCTCAGGCTGTAGAAAATAGAATTTGGGCTTACCAATTTTCACAACCAATTTTTTGGACCTTTCTGCTTTTTCCTTTTAACTTCCTTCTCTTTTCCGAACCTTTGATTTATTCAGAAGCTTTTTGTGACCATGGGATCTCGAACTACAGAAAGTGAAAATCAGATTTACCATTTTTCACAACTGATTTTTTTCTTTTCCACTCTTCCGCTCCCAATTTTCCTTGGCAGAAATGATTTGTGGCCTTTTATTTTTCTTCGTTATGCATCTAGGTCATTTGTTCTTGTCAATTTTTAACTTTAATCATATTTTTCATATTCGGGCATATTTACAAGGATAACTTGGGATTTTCAATAATTTTTCATCTCAAAGAAATGGATAAACCCCTTAGAGCATGTAGAAACCCCCATCAATATCCTTCAGAGTCATGTGATATGGAAAATTTTCAGACCTTACTCTTTCCTTTGTTGGTCTAAACCTTTGCAGGGGAATTAGTGCAGATGCCTATGTAAAAATCTTCAAAATTTAGCACAGGTGCTAACAAGTTCCACCCTTCATTGGTTCATGGGATTGGGATAAAATTATATATCAACATGGAATTATATGAAGGATATTTTCCTAAAGAAGTATCAATATTAGTGCAAAGCTAAGGACATCTGAGAATAAATATTTGGGATGACGCAGACCGAAGATGAGAGCTTGGAAGACTACCTAGAAAGGTTCCAATATAATTTGCATAGGTATAAGTAAAACAACTTAGGAAAGGAAGCCTTGAGAACTATTTTGCTAAGAGGAATAAGGGATGAGTCTCTCAAGGTTCTAAATCTGATGGGAGCAGGAGATATCTCTAAATTGATTTTTGATGAAATATGTGAGTTGTGTAGGAAGTATTTGAGAGGAAGTTGCAAATCAGAGAAGGGTCCCAGAGATACTTCTTCCAGGTTTATAAAATCTACTACAAGCACAGGCATTACAAGGATTTAGATAAACAACTTATTTGAAAATTTCAACACGGATATCCTCAATTCTTTAAGTTCACAACTTGATTCTTTGTAGACTAAGAAAAGGCAGGAGGAGGAAAATAAGGTATTGGCCATATTCTATCCTAAATTCCAAAAGAAGCACCCTACACAGGAATTCCCACTAGAAAATGTTGAGGTATGTCATATTTGTGAATTAAATCATTTTACTAATGATTGTCCTTCACTTCTAGGAATTAAATCCATATATCACACAAAACCTGAGGTTGTTATCTCAATGTATGTGATGGAAACTCACAAATAATGGCATCCTATACCTCCAAGTATGACACAAAACCCCAGTATGCAATTTCCTTATGTTCAAAATCAAATGTGGAACACTCCTAGGTTGTGGTAATTTTGGCCATCCCAACCTACTTCTCAGCAACCTTGGCAACAAGGTTGGAGATGTTCACCTTATGATGGTGTGAACACCTTACCCTACCCTCCAATGTATAAATTTCCTCCGTTGCATCCTCTGCCACAACAAGTCACTCAACCTCAATAGTTACATTACTAGATCCCCCCAACCCTCCACGCCCCATAGAAATTCCTGCCGAACCCGTCCCAAATCCCAACAATAAAGTGGTTCAACCTACTTATAATGTTAGATTTCTCTCTTATCTCACTTTCCCTACTTATTATCTTGCACCTTCTCCACTTCAGGAAGTCTGCACAGTATTGCAAGATGTTCCTTCAACACTACGGGAAGTTACACTTGGATCTAGGAAATTTTTGGGTACAAAAACCGCAGAAAGGATAGAGGATATTGAGGAGGATTATACTATTATATATGATACAAATACTTTCGATCAATTATATAGACTAATCCATAACTAATCCCTCCAAAATATCACACTCCTCCTTCCCTAATTCTACCCCTCTTCCTTGACATATTAGAAATAAAATAACTGATAAATCCACCTAAATTTGATTATGTATCTGAGCTTAAAAATTTATGTATAAAGATAGCCCTATTACAAGAAATTAAATATATACCAATTTACACCAAAACAATGAGATAATTGTGCATCAAGAAACCTAGAAGGCAAAGAAAGAACCCTTCAACCATTAGAGTAGGAGGAAAGTTGGCAATCTTGATGTATGCTCACATCTCCACAAGGAAATATGCAGACCCTGGAATCCTAGTAGTAACAAATTTCATCAAAGATCATCCTATTAAGTATACTTATATTGATTTGGGTGCAGCCATTGATGTTATGACATTAGACACATTTTCTGAGATAGGATCCTATGATCTCCTTCCTACCCCCATTGTCTTGGAGTTAGACGACATATAAAAATTAAACAAGAGGAGGTACTGGAAGATCGCATTATTTCCCTTGATTCCTGGGAATACCTGGCATATTTTTATGTTCTAAAACCAAATACTAACCTAAGAAGGCACCCTTTGATTTTGGGAAGACCTTGAATTTCCACAACAAATTCCTTTATCGGTTGTAGTTATGGGAACATGACCACCACGCATGGAATATAAACAAAACATATTACTCTCTAACCCCTTTCCAAGCCTATTATTGATCAAGAATGTAAAAAATGGCTTAATGATGTTGGTCATGATGAGGAAACAATCCACCTTGTTTCAACTATAGCCCAAGCGATGAGTTTCTGAGAAAATACTGAAGATAATATGATCAACCCCTATATTTCTAATCCGTATTTTATTTAGCATTTTGGGAGGCAGTTAACTCATGAACATGACCTTATCGATAATATCCTAGAATAGAATTTTCAGGAAGAATTATCAGTAGAAGAATTAAAATCTACCTTTCTATCAACCTTCCCAATATTCAATGACTAAATGTGGCAGCAACATAGTTGAATTTCTTCTTGGAAAATATTTAAACATAAACAATACGTAGGAAAGCCAACTGATTCATATATTGAAGAATGGTTCAGATGTCTTTGCTTGGGGATACACTAATATGAGGGGTATTCATCTAGACACTTTCATTCATCACATATACATAGAAGCAAATGAAAGACCTGTGAGACAACCACAGAGTCAGGTGAATCTCGCGTTAAGAGAAATTGTGAAAGAAGAAATTTAGAAACTATTAGATGTAGGATTCATCTACCCCGTTTCAGACAATAGATGGGTGTCTCCTCTGGTAATTGCACCCAAAAAAACAGAAAATTGAGGGTGTGCATAGATTATAGGGAGTTAAACAAAGCTACAATGAAATATCATTTCCCTTTTCCTTTTATAGACCAAGTTCTAGATACTCTAGCAGGGAATAAATTATTTTCTTTCATTGATGGCTTCAATGTATGTAACCAGATCCGTATCGCCCAAAAACACCAGGATAAAACAACATTTACATGTCCCTAGGAACATATGCATACAAGGTATTACCATTTGGTCTATGTAATGCACCAACCACATTTCAAAGGGAAGTACTCAGTATTTTCTCTGATATTTTGCATGATTTTGTTGAAATATACATGGATGATTTTACTGTTCTCAGTGATTCTTTTGAGAAGGCATTAGCTAATATTGAAAAAGTTGTGCATAGATGTAGGGAGACAAATATGTCATTAAGTCGTGATAAAAGTTTTATTATTATGACTGAGGGTATTTTCTTGGGCCACCATGTGTCTTCTGCAAGAATCAAAGTAGATCCATCAAAGATCAAAGTGATTGTGAAGATGCCACCACCAATTAATCATAAGGGAGTTAGAAGTTTTTTGGGACATGTAGGCTATTATAGGTGCTTTACAGAAAACTTTACCAAGATAGCGCTACCTTTCTTTAAACTATTGACAAAAGAATTCGATTCCCATTGGAATGATGAGTGTCAACAATCATTTGATATAATGAAGGAAAATATTTCTTCAGCACCCATATTGAGAGGCCCAGACTGGAGGCTTCATTTACATATTTCTACTAACACCTTGGATTATGATATAGGATCAATATTGGGACAAAAGGAAAATTTATTAACCCATGTTATTTATATTATAAGTAATAATTTAGCTTTATCAGAATTAACTTACACAATGACAGAGAAATAATTTCTAGCAGTAGTTTATGTGATCAATAAATTTCAGCACTGCATCACAGGATATGTGGTATTCATGCATACTAACCACTCTAAGATAAGGTAACTTATGGAAAAATATGTCACCAATGGAAGGATTACTAGGTGTCTATTGTTGCTCTAGGAATTCGACATCACCATAGTGGAAAAACCCAGGAAAGAAAATCAAGTAGATGACTTTTTATCCAGATTAAGTCATGAAGGTGAGACCATTCCTATTGATGATAGTTTTCTAGATGGGAATTTTTTTCTATTTTTTTTAAATCACCTTGGTTCACAAGCGTGGATAACTATCTTGTTTCATGGAAACTACCACCCCAATTTTCACCAAAGAAGAAGAGGAAAGTTATTAAACTAAGTGCTCCATACTCCTAGATAAAGGGAGATCTTTTCTACATAGTCACTGACATGATTACTTGCAGGTGTGTAAGAGAAGATGAAGAACTTGAATTCTTGAGATCTTGTCATAATGAGCCTTGTGGAGGGAACTTTGTAGATAAAATAAAAACTCACAAAATCCTCCAGTCAGGCTATTATTGGCCAAACATTTTAACGATGCAAAGGAGTACGTTCGGAGGTGTGACTATTGTCAAAGGATGGGTCACCCGGTTCCTACAGATGAGATGCCACTTCAGCCACAAGTCCTTATTGAGAATTTTGAGAAATGGGATCTAGACTTTGTGGGCGCTATTAATCCTATATCTAGAGGTAATAAGTATATTTTTTTTTGTACATATTAAGTAACTAAGTGGGTGGAAGCGAAAGAAATACCTAGGGATACATAAAAGGTAGTAGTAGATTTCCTATTTGCTAATATTTTTGTTTGACTTGGAGTACCTAGGGAGATTGTTACTGACTAAGGTTATGTCTAAGCTTATTTAAAAAATCACTCAGAAGTATCAGATTATACACTACAAATAAACTCTATATCATGCACAAGACAATGGCAAAGTGGAATCGACAAATAAGGTGTTGGAAGCAATACTTACCAAGACTGTGCAACTGGATAAGAAAGAGTGGTTAGACATGATCATAGAAGCCCTATGGGGTTATATAATTAAATGGAGGAATACTACTGGATTTTCCACCTATGAATTGGTTTATGGAAAGAAGGTCCTTTTACCAATAGAATTTTAGATCAAAACTTTTACGATGGAAGCATAATTAGGTATGGATCTTACAGAGGCATAACATCATATACTTTTACATATTAATGGTTTGGATGAGATAAGGAAAGATGTTATTTAGAATACATAACTTGTTTAGCAGCAAGGAGATAGGTGGCATGACATATACATTAAGAAAAACATTTTAAGGTAGGGTATTGGGATTTTCTATTTGACTCCAAATTCAAAAATTTCAAACGAAAAATTACTACACATTGGCTTGGCCCCTACAAGGTCGAAGATGTATTTGACAATTGATATTTCAAAATCAAAAGTATTGATGATGGGAAGGTGAACTTATTGGTTAATGGGCACATACATAAATTAGATCAGAAACCCAAGTATAGGGAGGAATTTCTTAAGAGAATTCTAGGGCAAAATGACATGGAATTATTGGATGGGGGGATGTTCCCCTTGTTATTTCTTATTCATCTTTTCCTAGAGTAAATAAACTGAACTTACTATATTTTTTCTCATTCTCATTAAAAAATTAAAAGGACATCTATCAAGTACAATATTATCCCTTTATACATGCCTGCTAGATTATTTACAGAAAAGGAAACCCCTGGAGTCTTCTTTCATATTTTCATACTCCTTAAAATTGAAATATGGAGAGCATCAAATTTCTAGGCTCGGTAAAATTCCATGGGAAACTATAGTGCTACCATTATTTTTTCTAATGGGATTCCCAATTTAAATGGTTGTTTTCAATAAAACTTCAATTTACTAGTGTTGTATTGATGGAAGATTCATCAACGCCTTCCTTCCAACAGTCTTGGCCCATCGAAAACAACACATTTTTTGGTTTCCAAGACCAGATATTTTAAGATTCCTTCAGGCCTATATGTCTTAACGATAGGTTTGATCATCAACAACAATGGGGATACATTAATGCTCCCTAATTGTTGCCTCCTGTAGGGGGTTCAACTTCAGCACATTTTTCACAATTGTTGGGATGCATCACAAGTGAATTGGCTCTCACTGACATTAATGGTGATGATCCTCACATTGGTTAAAATCATTCATTAATTTTTGGTAATATAAACATATTCCCATCACATTCATGATCAACTAAATCTATTCATGTTTGAGGGATTACACGAAAAAATACAAGGTGAAAGTTTTAGAGAATTAAATGGCAGTAGCAGAATTGCTACAACATAGATAAGGATTGTGTTGGTTGTGGAGTCTGATCTTCCTGATTCGGAGATGTTATTTCAGTCGTGTTTGGATCCTAGCACCTGACGTGGGGGTGTGTGGGGGATTTCCCCCCCACTATAGTTGTCAAGGGGGTCCAGGGGGGGAACGACTATTTTGGGAGCCCCCCCTGGCGAGGGTTCAGAGGTAGCACGATTGTAGCAAAAATTTAGGAAACAATGCCTTGTAAAATGTTGTAATTTTAGAGTCCTGACTTGGTCAATAATGGGTGATTTACGAGCCCATGGTTTGGGCATCCCATGGTATTTCCTATGGTATTCCCTTTATAAAAGGAAGGCATTATAATATGATTATGTATTGTATTGTAGCATTGTAAAAGTGATATTTGTGATTGAGAGAAAGAGACTATGAGAGCGTGAAGAGGATGTGCAGTAGGGTTGTTGTAGGTTGTATCCCTTTATTTTTATGAAAGGAATAATAATAAATAACTAGCAATTTCTATGTGGATGTATCCCATCTTGGGTGAACCATGGTATATCTATGTCTCTATTGTAATGTGTTTTAATATTTGCATCTTTTTTATTGTTTATTGTTATTTCTCTACGATCCTTTTTTTCTAACAATCGGTATCAGAGCCAAAAGGTTTAATTGGATGGTAAACTCACAGGAAAGTAGGGTTCCTGGTTCGAGTGGGAGCAATGGAAAAAGAAGGAAATTTTAGGGTCAATAAATTTAACGGCCAAAACTACCAGTTATGGAATATGCAAATGGAGGACTATATGTACCAAAAGGATCTATACCTATCGTTAGGTGGAAAAACAAAACAATATATGACTATGAAGGATGAAGAATGGGAGGTTCTTGACAGAAAGGCACTGGGAACAATATGGTTGTTTTTGGCTTCATCGGTGGATTTGAATATTTCAAAAGAAAAGACAACAAAGGGTGTGATGATAACATTGGATACGCTCTATGAAAAAACCTTGGCTTCCAACAACGTATTTTTAATGAAACGTTTATTTAATATGAATATGTCAGAAGGTGGATCTGTTGTTGACCTTTTAAATGAATTTAATACGATTACTAGTTAGCTAAGTTTTGTAAAAGTAAAATTCGATGATGAGGTTAGGGATCTTCTAATCCTGTTCCCATTTCCAGAAAGCTGGAATGGCTTGGTCATGGTTGTAAGTAACTATGTCCCTGGTTCAAACACTCTTAACTTTGATGATGTTGCTGGTGTTATTCTTAGCGAGAAAAATGTGAATAAAAAGCACACTTGTGATATCAGGTAATGTGTTGACCATGGAGAGCAGGGGAAGGCAAAGGGAGAGAGGAAAGAGTCTAGGTTATCAAAACAAGTCTAGAAAGGGAAGATCCAAGTCCATACTTGGAAAGATAGAGTGTCGTAACTGTGGTAAGAGAGGACTTCTGAAGAAATACTATAGAACTCCAAAGAAGAAAGGAGATGGACAACAAGAAACTACTCAGGAAGCAAATGTAGCAGGTGATGTGTTATATGATGCTTTGATTCTTGCATTAGATAATACTAGTGATTACTAGGTAGTAGATTCAAGGGATTTCTGTCATGCTATACCCCATAGGAAATTCTTTCATGATTATGTTCCAAATGATTTTGGGCATGTTTTATTGAGGGATGATGAACCATGTAAAATTGTTGGAATGGGTAAGGTATAGATTAAGTTAAATAATGGAAATAAATGGATGATAAAATATGTAAGGAATATTCCTACTATAAAAAGAAATATGATCTCAATAGAGCAGTTTGGAGATATCGGTTGTTTTCCTACGTTTGGAAACATGCGGTGGAAGATCACTAAAGGAGCATTGGTAATAGAAAAAGGAGACATGATAGGTACATTGTATTGATGTCCTTATAATACTGCTTATTTATCTTTGTAGCTTCCACAAAAATAGTTGCAGCATTGTGGCATCAAAGGCTTGGCCACATAAGTGAGAAGGGGATGCAGATTCTTCACTCAAGGAAATTGCTTCTAGATCTGAAGCAGATAAGTTTGGAATTCTATGAGAACTATGTTTATGGAAAACACAAGAGAGTTATATTTCTCAAGGTTGCGAAACAAAAGAAGAGTGAAAATTTAGAGCTTGTGCATACAAATGTATGGGGACTGGATCAGGTACAACATCTTGGTGACTCTCGTTATTATGTTACTTTTATTGATGATGCAACTAGAAATACTTGAGTTTATTGCATTAGAAAAAAATTTGATGTGTTTTCTACATTTTAGAAGTGGAAATATTTGGTTGAGAATGAGACAGGAAAACTTATTGAAATGTCTCAGATCTGATAGAGTACTGCAGCAAGGAGTTTGATAGTTACTATTCATATAATGGGATTCACAGAGAGAAGACAGTCCCAAGAACACCACAAGAAAGTGGTGTGTCAAAAAGGATGAATAGGACGATCATGGAGAGTGCAAGGTGTATGAGATTGCATGCAAGGTTTCCCTTGCAATTTTGGGTTGATGTTGTAAATATTGTTTTTTACTAAATAAACAAAGGAACTTCAAGTGCTTTGGATGGTAGATTTCTAGAGGATACATGGACAAGTAAAAAGGTAAACTACTCATTTCTGAGAAATTTTGGTTGCCAAGCATTTGTCTATATTGATAAACAAAATAGAACAAAGCTTGAGGCTAAATCCAAGAAATGTACATTTATTGGATACTGGGTTGATGATTTTGGTTATAGATTATGGGATTATGAAAATAAAAAATCATTAGGATTAAAGATATATTATTCAATGAAAATGTTATGTACAAAGACCATTTGCAGGGAAACAAAGAGGAAAAAGGAAAACATAGAGTGCACAGTGCTTGATGAAATCAAAGAAAATGAAGTTCCAAAGGCATCAGAAAATCAAGACCAACAGCAAGTACCTCAAACACATGCATATGTAAGAAGATCTACCAAGTTAAGTATATCCCCTGAACGATTCTCTCCTTCATTGTATTATTTATTGATGGCTAATTCTTGTGGCGGTAGAATATTTTCATCTTGAATAGTTAGATGTATAAACAATATTTCTCCATGGGTATTTGGAGGAAGAGATTTATATGCAGCAGACATAGGGGTATGAGGTCAAAGGGAAGGAGGATTTGGTTTGCACGTTGAAGAAGAGCTTGTATGGCATGAAACAAGCTTCAAGGTAGTGGTATTTAAAATTTTATAAGTTTATGACATAACAAGGTTATAGTAGATGTCATTCTAACCACTGTGTTTATTTCAAGAGGCTAGATAATGGAAGATATAATATATTTTTATTGTATGTGGATGGAATGCTTGTTGCAAGTTCTAACATGCAAAATATAAATGTGCTCAAAAGGAAACTATCTAAATCATTTGCGATGAAGGATTTGGGTGATGAAAAGTAAATCCTTGGTATGAGAATAACAAGAGACATGAAAAATCTCAAATTGACATTGTCTCAAGGTGAGTACATAGAAAAGGTGTTGGAGAGGTTTAGAATGAAGAATGGAAAAATAGTTAATACACCTTTGGACATCCATTTCAAACTAAGTAAGGATGTGTGTCCCAAGACACAAGAGGATATAGAATACATGTCTAAGGTTCCCTATTCATCAACAGTTGGAAGCTTGATGTATGACCTATGAGTACAAGACCAGATATCACACATGCAGTGGAATTTGTGAGAAGGTATATGAACAATCTAAGTAAAGATCATCAGATGAAAATACAGTGGATTCTCAGGTATTTGAGAGGTACCACTTCTCACGCATTAGTTTTTGGAGGCTCAAACATTGTTCTACTGGAATATGTTAATGTAGATATGGCTAGTGATAAAGACAGTAGGAGGAGCACCATAGGGTATGTTTTTACTGTAGTTGGAACACAGTAAGTTGGATTTTGAAACTGCAAAAGGTTGTTGCACTTTCAACAACGGAAGCAGAGTATGTTGCTGCTACAAAGGCTCGTAAAGATATGGTTTGGTTGTAGAGGTTCATGGAAGAATTGGGTAAGAGGAAGGAGAATAGAAGGTTGTACAGTGACATCCAGAGTTCCATTCATCTTGCAAAGAATTCATCCTATCATTCGAAGACTAAAAATATAAAACTAAAGTACCATTTCATAAGATCTGTTCTGGAAGATGAATTGTTAAAGTTAGAAAAGATACATGCTAGACATAATCCTGCAGACATGTTGACAAAGGTAGTAACCAAAGAGAAACTGAGTTCTTGTTCGGTTTTTGTTGGCCTTCAATCATGAAGGTGAAGATGAGAAACTTTCCAAGTCCAAGTGAAGAGGAAGTGCAACGAGGTTGTTGCAGGTTGTATCCATTCATTTTGTTGGACAGAATAATAATAAAGGACTAGCAATTTCTATGTGGGCGTATCCTATCTTGGGTGAACCACATTATATCTGTGTCTCTCTTGTAATGTGTTTTAATATTTGCATCATGTTTATTGCTTATTTTTATTGCTCCGTGATCCTGTTTTTCTAACAGATTGTAATAGGAATCAGATTTAGCACTAGAGGTATGAGAGCATAGAGGAGTATAAAGATTCCATTTATCCAGGTTCATCGATCCTGCAACAACTGAACTTTTAGTAACTAAACTTGTAGTAATTGATTCAGCTGCAACTAATTCAACGAAATGATCCACAACAACACATGGTGGGAAGGTATGAATAGCTTGAATTAGTCCATAACACACCAAAGTAAGAATATTTTCAATCAACCACTCCTGCAAAACCAACCAAGCTAGCATTTGTTCAAAGGAAATGGGATCAATAACCAAGGTTTATGTAAATTGGACATTTTTTTGTTTTGAAGAGATGAATTGGTATATGAGTTAAAATAAGAGAACCTGGGACAGATTGAATAATTATAATTCCAATAGCCATGATCAAAATCCCATCTAATCCTCATTGCTTAATCAGAACTTCCACCTACCTGAAACCAACCCCTGAATAATTTTGTTTTCTTTGTAATGATTCCCCCCTATCAGCAACAATCCATCGTTATGATTATTTGGATCTGGAAATGAGATGAGTCAGCCACTTATGCATATGATTGGATCAAATGACAGCCTTAACATACCCTTTTCATTTCACTAATTTCGGTGGGAACCATTTAATCATCCCAATTTGTCCTTTTTCTTCAGGAATAACTTCCCTCATATGCACGAGTTCGTCATGATCCACTGATGACCAAGAACCGCTACTAGTATGTAATTCTATCCCTCCTAGTAACCATTGAACCAGTACATTAATGATTACTTGCCATATTTTACTAACCCATGCATGAAATCAACGGTGATAACTTGTTGTATTTTATCAAATCGGTAATCAACTGTGATTTCATTTCATTTTATGTCTACATAGTGTTGATGAAATTGTCATTGATTCCAACATGGACTTGTAGTAGCCCCATAGGTTGTCATTTATGCCACTAAGTCCCTCTTGTATTTCATGGGTATGGATGATCCCAGCACCCTCACACCTAGTGCCTTAGAGCCCCTACAGAGATGGTTTGTGCTTTCGAACACCTTGTACCTAGTTGACAAGGTCCTTGTACCCACAAGGATGGATCTTGGAGACACCACCTTGTTGTCAATGTTGTAGACCCTATTGACGATGCTAAAGACCCTATAGATAGTGTTGAATCCCCTTTAGATGATGGAGAAGCCTTAGATGGGTTGGAGAAGCATTAATGGCCCATTCTTTGGTCATCCATGTCTTGATGGTGTCATGGTACCCTAGGAGAGGGATAGAAACCCCACAGGAGGTGTCATGATGGATCTTGATGCTTAGAGGTCCCCTTCAGTGGTTGAGGTGTTTGAAGAAGCCTTGAAGAATCCATTGGACCCATATTTGATGGATTAATGGTCCTTGTCCCCTTAAAGGTGATGATGTGGTCATTGATGACTTGATGAAGACTTGGTCCCCTTAAGTGGTTGAGGTGTTTGAAGAAGCCTTGAAGAATCCCTTGGACCCACATTCGATGGCTTAATGGTCCTTTTCCCATTAAAGGTGATGATGTGGTCATTGATGACTTGATGAAGACTTGGAACCCTTGATGAATACCTTGATTCCCTTGCAAAGTTCATGAAGCCCGTTTCTTGCACTTGATGTTGTTAGATGACATGATGAAGGCACCCATACACATATGATGGCGCTTAGACACTTGAACATGACACTTACCGGCTTGCTACACCCTTGGTTTTGATGATGTGGTGGACACACTTTCCGTATGGCACACTTACCTTGGTCTAGAGGTCATACCCTTGACTAAGGGTCCTTGGTGGCTTGAAGAAAAACCATAAAAAACCCAGTAAATGATGATACATTGACATTGAAATGATGATGTGAAGGTCAGCCCCGATGAAAATTTAAATTCAAATTAAATATTAAAAATATAAATAATATATACCTTGTTGACCTTGAGGTCGACCCCAAATTGTGGATGTGGACACAATCATAAAAGTGTATAAATACAAGCATTCTCTCACTCCATTTGTAACTCAACAATGATGAGGTGAGCTCGCAAATGAGAAGGTAAAGTAGCTTGCAGTTGAGGCTAGTGGACTGTGATTTTTGGTGGCAGCAATAGAAGGAGAGGCAATCCAAATTGTTGTGGCATCAGTGAGGTTTGGTGGTAGCAGAAACTAAGGAGATTTTATTTTTATCTTTTTTTGGTCTTGATCTATGGAAATCCAAAGAAGGAGAGAGAAGAAAACTCGCTTGAGTGAGGATATCATTGACTGAGGATGTGAGCTCACTAGCATTGTGGTAGAACATTGAACTGAGAAAATTTTGAAGGTCATTGTTGGAGGGTTTCCACAGTCTCAAATTGCAGATAAGTGGAGCAGGTCAAATTAGTTGTAGCAAGAATAGTCTGAGTTTTTCGGTTGTAGTAGCAGAGAAATTTTTTTGTTTTTCTTTTTTGTTTCTCCATACTCACGATGTTGAAGAAATATCTCGATGGAGATTATTTTTGTAGCAGCAGTCAAGGATCATCCCTATAGGGCCTATTTAATGTGACATGAGCCCTATTAGGGACTCTTCTCATTAGTCGAACCCTGTTAGGAATCTCTACAAGCAGGATGAGCCATGTTGGGGTGTGAGAAATTCAACAACGGCCTCAATACAATCAACAGTAAAACTTCGTTCAGCAGTGGGCATGGTTAGGGTTTGATGAGAGTTCTTCATGCTTGCACAACCAAGTTTTTGGTGAAGGTTACTGCTCCTATTTGTATGCTTGACATACCAAGTTCTCTTTGTGTAAACAGTCCACAATTTGACACCATCAACACACTCCTAGTGTGGACATGTTTGGGATACTTCTCAGCACATTCATCATCCACAATGGCATCTTGACACAGTTACTTACTCAAATCCATGTTTGAATACATCTACAGTGGTTAAGGAAAAGTATTCTACATTTGACATAAATAGTAATAAGGTATGTGCAATGATTGAATAGTAATAAGTATGCATGTACATTTATGTACACTTGATGTGAATGTATGGTGATATGCAATATGCATGTGCAATGATACAATGATATAATATTGTGAACTAAATTTATTATATAGTGCATGCTATGCCCTAGAAGATGACATATTCAGATGACTTGTGCAGACCTTATGTTGATGCATACACACAATGATGACATGATTGTACAATCCCTATGATGTATTGTTACACACACAATGGTATGCAGTACAGTGAGGTGTAAATATTCATCTTCCATGATGATGATATTGCTTGGACTCTTGATACATTATCCTTGATGATGTACTATTCTATGATGCACATATACAGTATGATGATGATGAGGTACACAGACCTAGTTCTACATGAAACTCTTCTTGCAAAACTGTTTTTATTAAATTTATACAGTCCTGAACTGTTGAAGTACAAGTGGAGCATGTAAATACATACATTGAAGTATGTACATTGATGATGATCATCATGTATAAGTGTTAGGATTATTAATCCTCCCTTGATCAAACTATCTATTAGATTAATTTAGCCTAACTTAGGAGTTTTAATTAATTAATTAACTCCACTAGTACCATTGGGTCCACATGGCCTAATGGGGCCACATGTACCAGTTACTAGAGTGTGGGGAACACTACTGGAGGCTATTTTCCACTGACTGCACTTGAATGCATCATATTAGGTGCCTCCTAGGCCAATCCATACATTTTAGGAGCCATTGGGAGTCCCAGCACCAACCTCTTTCTTTCAGTTGGAGTTGGAACTAGTTAAGCTTAGTAAATTTCTATTTACATTCAGTTAGATAACAATCAGTTCAGTTAGCACTAGTTATGCATGGTTGCATGTGGATTAGGTGCCTTTGCTCACCTACCACTTCAATTAGACTTAGTTAACTATTTATTACTAATTATGTGAGTTGTTTAGACATCTGGAGTTAACTATTTGGAATCTGATATTGATTGAGACTTCCTGAGTTAGCTAGTCAGTTAGGTACAGTCACATCCAGTTGGTAGATTTGAACTATTTCCTAACGGATTCGAATTCTTCCTTATGTAAACTATTGTAACACCGGATTTAATTAATGACAATGATATTGTAAGTATCTAAGCTATACTCATATGTTTCCTGTGTGGTTTGATTTGTTTAGTGTGTATCCTCATTCTCCTTTTACTTCATCAATAATATTTGACTCATTGCTTGAAGATCTAAATGGCACAAAAATTTTAACAATAAGGATGATGATAATGCATGCACATTCAAATGTGTATACAATGGCATGTATACAGTGATGTACACAGTGGTAAAGAATACAGTGGCATGCAATAGTGATGAAAATAGCGGTGTATGAATGGAGTAGGTATAGTATACAATAGTATTGTTATCACTCCAGGAAACTCTTCTAGGTTGCAGCCCGAAGATGCCTGGTAACTTCAATATTTTTAAAGGGTTTACTTAATGGATCAAGTCAGATGACCAAAAATACCTCAAACACTCAAGACATGTATAATACTCAATCAAATAGACAAGGCTTATAACTATCAATGTTCAGAGGGTTTGTGATAAAGGTGGATAGATGAAGAACTCACTATGCTAGTAGATTCACACGTAAGACACTCACATATGAATGGCTGATCATAACAAGGAAAATATACTTGTAATTCTAATAACTCACACAGAGATAGGATGACAGCTATCTTGCATTAAGTAAATAGAATAAACATGAATGAGACATCCAAGCACAAGTACAGAATAGAAAGAAGATGAAAGTTGAACATGTAATGTCAAAAGTGCTTGTATTAGGTGAAAAACCACATGAGAAGCTTGAATACAATAAGTGTCTAAAAGTCTCCGAAGCTGAACCCTTGCTTCTACATTATTCACACACTTTATAGCCTTTACAAAATTTATTTTAGATCCTGAAAAAGTGGATCGAATTTACTAAAAATAGATAATCATAATTGTTTGTAAAAAATAGGTCAAAAAACTATCTTAACTGCCAATCTACCTAACTCCAAAAAGTTCCTACTCCTCGAACTCTTTAATAATTGAAGTGGACACTGAAGTAGAACTCAAACTTTCTATCTGGCAGACAAGTCATGCTTTGTCAGAGTAGGTAGGGCTTGTGACCTAATTCACCTCGCTGGCACCTTCAAAATTGAAACAGAGCCAAAATACTAGTGCCTTTAATTAATTTCCAACCTTATAAATCATCCATGAGGTGTTTATATCAACAAAAGTCAGTTCTGTGTGAAACTATGCCTTTTTGCACTGTTCTACGCTTTCAGTGGCTAAGAAATCAAAATTATGGGCCAGTAAGCTGTCGAAAGCTCTATTTTCGGTGGCTAATGAATAGTTGCGGTGTTCGCCTATGCCACCGAAAAGTTTGTTTTAAAATTTTAATCAAAATTGTAATCACACCTTACCCTGATGTTTTAAGGCTTCAGTGTTGATTCTTAGGTGTCTCTATAGCCTGCCTAGGGTTTGGGATGGTAGCAGCATCACAAGATGCTTCTGGGCCAAAAAGTATTATTGCCACTTCTGCTAAGGTTTCCAGCTTCTGGTGAGATTGAGGCTGGGGGCTAGAATTCCTTATGTGCAACTTGGACAACCTGTTTTTCCTGCAGAGCCCTACTTTCTCTTTCCTTAACCTGAGATTACTCTCCTCCAACTTGGTATACTTTATTTTTATCTCCTATAGAGAGTCACATAATGTAGCATTCCTCTTGGCTAACCTCTCATTGGTTACTTTGATTTCTCTGCCCAATACTTCTAGCTCATACACCTGCCTCAGTAGCTAATTGATTTTTTGGGATCTAGGTTTGCTGGATGAAGCTTCTGCCACTGGTTCACCCTGGTCCTTCTTTGGTGTAAGTGATGGAAACTCCTCCTGTCCTATTTGAAATTGATCTGCTAGGTTAGTTTCATGTTCCTCTTCATCCTCGGAATCAGAGTAGGGTAGGTTGAGTATATTTATGTCTGGTGTTGGAACCTATTCTACCTTTTCATTGAAATCTAGGTTCCTCTTTGCCTTCTTGGTCTTGGGAGATGGAGAGGCATGATCCACTGTAATTGGAGAGATGTACCTCCTCTTCCTCTTACCACTCTTGGGAGTGGAGGACTTCTTTGAAGAAGAATTCCCTTTGTCTTTTGGCTGCAATTCTGTCTCAAACTCATTCCAAAACAAGAGTATGTCCAGGCCATGTTCCTTCTCTGTAGCAATTTAATGACAATTAGCTTGATCATGCCATGAGGTGATAGCCTTCCTACAATATTGGTGGGCTGGGATTTAACTTGATGGGCCATTTTAGTCAGGCTCTTGTATAGGTAAAAAGGTGAGTTCAAGGGGTTCCTTCCAGTAAAATGGTTCATTAACTTGAAATGGTATATCATTACCCTATTATACCTTCCCTCACAAGTTATGTAAACCAAAATTTCCTTCAATAATTGTTGCAATTTTTCCTCAAGCCAGGTTGTGGGAAGGCTTTTCTTCCAGACAATGTTCATGTGCTTAGGCTTCAGGTAAGACCTGAATTCTGCATTCGTTGTGATTGTGGATTTGAACCAGCTTTCCCCAGTCCTTGGGAGCTCTGTTACTTCTGCTATCAAAGCCTCATCCACTTGGAACTCTTCTCTGCCAATCACTACTTTCGATCCATCAAAGGAGAGAGAAAAGGCTTCTGCCACTTGCTGATGGGGTCCCTGAATATTTTTGCAGAATTTATAGCAACCTGAGTCTTTGAAAAGTTGGCAGACTTATGGGTGTGATTCCAGGTAGCTAATATCACCCAATTCCTTTCTTAGGGCAGATCCTCCTCCTCTCTTCATTTTCTAGAATGTTCTTCTGTACCTGCAAAATTGAAATTCAAACCCTGGGGAAGGAGATTACAACGTTGGATTCAGGGGGCTTGGCTCAATGAGGCCACATGCAAGAAATGTGGAGTGAATTGAGGAGGGGGGTGTTGATTTTGAGGGAACTAACTGGAAATTGTGATTTGAGCAGTGTGGCGGTGTGTTCTGATGAGACCCATAGCTAGCCAGTACAATAATCATTCAAACTGGAAACCAATGCTTTGTGGTGGTTCAATTACAAACATGGGATAGGTGGAGGACAACGAGGGTTTGGGTTTTTTATCAGTCACTTCATTTTCATAATGACCCCCCTTTACCAACTCATGATTTATTGCAGGTCCAGTATTTTCGGCGATTAATGGCTTGATGGTGGCGCTCTTTTTGCTAACGGTTGCTAATTGTGATGGATGTGCCAACCGTTTTACCCATTTTGAGATTTCGGTGGCTAAAGTAGCCTTGAATTCTATTTTTAAGCTACCGAAAGCTGGGCTTTTCGGTGGCTAATAAACGGTTGAGATGTTCACCTAAGCCACCGAAAGCTAAACTTTTATTTTTTTATGGAAAAAATAGAGTACAAGGTGTTTCAAGCTTCATTAAGCACACAAAAATTTTCATAACGGTGCCTTGAAATATTCCTTGCTACAAAAAATAAATCATCTGAGTCTGACCTATTTAAAACTAATTTATTTAGGAGATAACATCTGGCTCCTACTTGGGGATGGGAACCTCCCTATGAGGTCCTAAGAACCCTAGACCAAATTCCTTTCCTGAAAACCAAAGATTAAACCTATCTTCTAGTGTTCCATTGGGCATGGAGTTATTTTGAAAAATAAAGAAAACAAAAGATAATATTTTACAATGGAAAAGTCTTGAAGCCTTAAATGAAGTAGAGTTTCATAAATCGCCCATTGATTAGGCCATCAAACACCTCCTCACCTTCCATATTTTGTAGTTTGAAAGTGTTGTTCTATTGCACGTGAGCTATCACAAAAGGTCCTATCCATAGAGAATCAAATTTACCGTGCTTTCCCTTATCTTGTCTGACAACATCCCATTTCAGAACCCAGTCTCCAACCTGAAAATTATTCACATTTTCCCTTTTGTCAAAAATTCCTTTTATCTTCTTTTGGTGAGCTTCTGATTTCTCCACTAATTGTTCTCTGACTTGCTGCATCTCTACCAAATCAAGCATTCTCCTTACCATATTATTTGGTTCATCATGTTCCTCCTGAAAGAACTTTGCTACTGGTAGAATCAGCTAAATGGGGAAAATGGCCTTAGTACCATAAACCAAATCAAAAGGGGAAGTCCCTATGGCTTTTTTGTTGGTCACTCTGTCAGCCCAAAGAGAAAATTTTAATTTAGAGTCACATCTCTTCTGATTCTTCTCCAATAGTTTCCTGATGATCCTAACTAGGCTCTTATTTAATGACTCAGCAAGGCCATTGCCTTGAGGGTAGTAGGAAGTAGAATGCACCAATTGAATTCCCATTGACTCACACATGTTAACCAATACACTGGCTTTAAAAGCTGGTGAATTATCAGACACTAGCCTTTCTGCGCAGCCAAACCTGATAAAAATGTTTTCATATAGAAACTTCATGATGACTTGGTGAGTGGCATTCCTTGTGGGGACTGCCTCTATCCATTTGGTGAAATAATCAGTGGCTACTAGGATCCACTTGTGATAACCACTTGATGAGGGGTTAATCTCACCTATCAAATCGAGAACTTGCTGCTGGAAAGGGCCATTTACTACAATGGGTATGAGGGGCAAGGATCTGAGTTGATTCTTTCCTATGAATCTTTTCCATTTGTCACAAGCTTTCACAAAGCTACACACATCAGAGAAAAGAAAAGGCCAATAATACCCAGCCCTTAGAATCTTGTGGGTTGTAGTTTTCCAGTAATTATGACCTCCACATGTGCTTGAATGAAACTGATGCATGGCTTGTGCTGACTCCTCTTTATCTACACATCTCAGCAAAATACCAGAAGGATCTTTCCAATACAATAGATTTTTAATTATGCAAAATTTAATAGACTTGAGCTTAAGATCTCATGTTTGATATTAATTTGTCACAGTGGTCTAGGAACTGAAAACATAGTCTCACAAAGAATATAGACAAATATGCATAAAATTGGAAAAATGGTGTTGCAATGGAAGTAGCAGCTATGTATAATCAAATGAAAGAATGATGATACAATACCATGATCATGCTAGATGCATGAATGTCAAGACAATTCGAATTCCCAAGGAGGTCATTTGAATTGAATGAGTGAGTCTAGCTTAACTGAATGTAAGCCCCAGTGAACACTCAAGTTAACCACTGATCAAAACCCTAATTGACTCAACTGAGTCCTAACTGAAGTCGGAGTGCAATAAATGAGTGAGCCTAACTAAAAGTAGCTCAGACACATGTCACCGCAAGCCAACCAACAAGTGGTAGAATGAACCCCGATGAGGTTAACTGAAGTGTAACTGACCATCAGAAGTGGTTGGAGGAGCCCCTGTTGACTCCAGTTCATTAAATAATCAATTTAATGAAGGGAGGCACCTTCACTACTCTGTTTAACTGATTGTAACCATCAGTTAGCAATAAAGTGCATTTATGACACTCAGATCACCCCGGGAGTGCTCCAGTTAGCCTCCCCGAAAGAAGGAGAAGGCTTACTTAGCCTCCTTGACTGAAGGTAGGCGTGGGTGTGCTCATTCTGATGTCATAAAGTGCTCCTCTAATGTCAATTAAGTCAATAGAACTTAGGATAGTGGTTTAACTAGGCCAAATTGACCAAAATGAGTGTGTATGGTGGTAAATGTCTCCAACACCCCCCCTTAATCTATACTCAGGAGAAGTAGAAAACATAAGTGCATAAGAATGCTAGGGACCTGGCAACAAAGGACATAGGTCACCCTGTATAATACTGAAACTCAAACAATGCTCAAAATAAACTAAGTGAGGAAAAGAAGGAAAACCCAGTGGGAAAAACCCCCCTCAATATGAACACTGAAAGTAGTTGAATCACCTTGATGAACTCACCCCCAACAGTGAACGGAGGTAAGTGAAATTATTTTCTAAATATCTCTTGGTGAAGATGTTTGCAATCAGCTTAGTAGTCAGGCAGTATTGCAGAATGATGGTCCTATCATGCACTAGCTCCCTGATATAGTGCATGTGTATCTCTACATGCTTGGTCCTCTGCCTGGTAACTGGATCTATGGATATCTTAATATCACTTTGATTGTCACAAAAGATGATAGTCGACAAAGTACTACCATGATCAAACTCTGAAAGAATGCCTTGCAACCAAACAGCTTGGATCCAAGCATTCACCGCTCCTTGATACTCGGCCTCTGCTGAAGACAATGTTATGGTGGCCTTCTTTTTGCTAGACCAGCAAATGGGGCCACCACCAAACATGAAGACATATCCAAAATTTTACTTCCAATCAATAGAATCACCCACCCAATCAGAATCTGTGTATCCAACCAGCTTTAGCTCGGAGTCTGCAGCATAGTGAATGTCGTAGGTCCTGGTTCCTTGAATGTACTGGAGGATCCTCTTGGCTGCCTTCCAATGAAGATCATGGGGTTGTTGCATGTATATTGATACAACATTCACGGCATAACAGATATCAATCTGAGAATGGGTCAAGTACAACAAGCTACCAATCAGCTGTCGATAAATAGTGCAGTCCACGGGAGGTGTGTGTTTTCCTTCTTCAAGGATGATCCCTGAAAGGAAAGGCAATGGAGCAGCTCTACATTCAGCCATGTTAAAATTGAATAATAGGTCTGATATGTATTTGGACTGAGTGACCATTATCCGATCATAATTTTGCTCAATTTCAAGCCCTAAAAATTGTTTTGAGAGCCCCAAATCGCTCATTTCAAATGCATTGTGGAGAGCAGTTTTGATGACTGAAATAGAAGCAATTGTGCTACCTATGATTAGTAAGTCATCAACATATAAAAAAATAATAATCAAATTACCATCAGACTACTGTATATACACATTTGGATCTGATATACACATTCGAAAGTTTTGCGAGAGAAGGAAGGCATCCATCTTGGAATACCACTCTCTTAGAGCCTATTTTAACCCGTATAGTGACTTCTTTAGCTTGAAAACCAAATATGGATCAAAGATGTAGCCCTCGGGATGCTTCATGTATATCTCCTCATGAAGATATCCATGTAGAAATGCTGACTTAACATCCATATGATGCACTTCTCAGTGCTTAGATGCTGAAATTTCCAAAACTAGGCAGATGGAGTCCATTTTTGCAACCGGTGCAAAAGTCTCATGGTAGTCCACACCTTGGACCTGGGAGAAACCTTTCACCACCAGCCTTGCCTTATATTTGCAGGTGCTTCCATCTACAACAACTTTATTCCGAAACACCCACTTGCATTGAACCAATTTTCTTCCCGGAGGAAGAGAAACTAGCTCCCAAGTAGTGTTTTTCAAAAGAGAATTCATCTCTTCATCCATGGCAACTTGCCATCTTGGATCCTTCCAAGCATGGTAGTAAGACTTAGGGTCTGAAATTATCATCAAATAACAACATTCGGACAGCAAATAATCAGCACAAGAGAGCGCAATACCTGCTCTTTGGAAATCAGGCCGGGTTCTCCTTGGATCATCCGGATTTTCAATGTTATCTCCTGCGGAGGAGAGTGTCTGTCGGGCCCAAGTTGGGAGATGATTTTTTACTTCAGGTTCTGATTCAGGATCTTATGTTTGTTGTACACTGATATCAGAAATTAGAGGATCCAAATCAGGGTCATCACACCCAATTTCATCATCCAAATATTCAGTAGAATAGGAAGGAAATTCAGCAGTTTTCTCCTTCACTAGTTCCACCTCCTGAAGAGGCTCATCGAACTTGACACTCCTTTTGATGATGATCTGATTTGTTTTGATATCTAGCAGCTTGAAACCTTTTGACTCATCAGGATACCCAATAAACAGACATTCTATGATTTGCGGTTTCAAAGCCCTCCTTTTATCAAGTGGAATTTGGGCCCATGCAGTGGACCCAAACACCTGCAGATTCGACACATCCGGCTTGTGTCCAAAGTATGCTTCAAAAGGGGTCTTCCCTTTCATGGATGAGTGTGGAACTCTGTTCTAAATTTATGCTGCAGAATTCATGGCTTCAGCCCACAAATTTGCAGCCAACTTCTTTCATTCCAACATACAGGTGGTCATCTCCTTGAGAGACCGATTCTTCCTCTCCGCTACACCATTCTGCTAGGGGGTGTAGGGAACTGAATTGTGGACCTGAATACCACTTTGGGAACATATGTGAAGCAACTCATTACTAACATACTCCCTACCATTATCATATCTCAAGGTCTTGATCTTTTGGCCAAATGCATTCTCAAGCAAGGCCTTCAATTCGGTGAATTTTTCACAGACTTCAGACTTCTTTTTTATAAAGAAGACCCATGTGTACCTAGAAAAATGATCAATAAAAGTTAGAACATACCTTGATCCATTCATGGATGTGATAGGCATGGGATCGCTGATATAAAAATTTATCAGTCCCAAGATGCATGATGCTTGGCTTGCCTTCCCCCTATCGAACTTATGCTCACGGTGCTTTCCAACAACACAGCCCTTGCAAATTCCATTTGTAGCTTTGATGACTAGGAGGCCTTCAACCATGGAATTTTTTTGTAATTGCTGCAAGTATTTGAAGTTCAAGTGGCCAAACCTCTCATGCCACAGTATACTAACTTCATTTCCATGAGTCAGCAATGTGGTGGGCTTTGCATCCGCCACAAAATGGGAGAACTCATAGGCTTTTGCATGATGGTTTGCAAGGCCTTTTGCAACAAGTTTCCCAGATGCAATTTCTGTAATCTCTACATCATCCAAGCTGAAGGAAACTCTCTTGGGCACTCTCGTATGTTTCATTTGATAAACACTAAGGAGGTTTGATACCAGAGATGGAACATACAGAACATTTGAAAAATAGCCATTCTCAAGATCTACAGTACCTTTTCCTTCGGATGTGATGGTGGAGTCATCTCCCATGTGGATGGGAATGGATTTGCTGGTCTCCAAAGATGAGAAGGAGTCTCTTTCAGCCATCATGTGGTTTGAAGCTCCATAATCTATCAAGAGTGCTTTGGACTTCGAAGTGCTTGCCATGAGGGCATGACCTTTTTCATGTTGTGGTTCCCGATCTTGCTGATCTCTCCTCCGAATGCTTTCCAGAAGATTGATGTGATTTCTCTCAAGGAGAAAGGTAGCTTCATCAAGTTTCTTTTTCATGCAGGCATGTTCAGGGTGGAAGCCCTTCCCGCAGTATGAACACTTGACTTTTTCCTTTCCATGATGCCCTTTTCCTTTGTTCTTCTTTGAGCCAGAAGACTCTTCATGCTGCTGGTTTTCAACTTTAGGCTTAGGAGCTTCGAATTTGGTTTTTGGGTTCTTTTGTTGCTTTCCTTTACCCTTCAAATCTTTGGGCCTCGAGACATGGAGGGCTTGATCACGGGAGGATCTCATGATCCCCATCTGGACAAGCTTATCATGTTCACTTGTTAGGGACTTAATGACGGCATTGAGTGAAGGCATCTTCCATCCAGGGGTTGTGAGCTTCCCCGCATGGAATGTAGAGACAAAAACTAAATAATCAGCTCCAGTTTTGGAGAGTATGGCAAGGATGAGCTGATCATCCTTCTTCTCCACTTTACATTGCTTCAACAATAAGATAATGTGCTTGAACTTTGTGAAAAATTCATTCAAGGTCTTGAAATTGGAAGGATGGAGAGACATCAACTCATTCTCAAGCTGGTATACTCTCAAAGCATCCTGCTTTCCATACAGGTTTTCCAATTTGTCCCAGATTTTCTTTGGAGTCTTCAATCCCGAGAGATGAAAAAGAAGATCCCTGGAAACAGAGAGGCACAAGAATCTGAATGCTTCATCTTTCTTATTCAAGAATCTAGCTTTGTCTATCACAGAATCAAGCTCTTCTTCAGTGTCCACAGTGACCCTATAGAGTCCTCTGGCATGTAGCCGGATCTCCATGTCTCCTTTCCATGAGTGGAAATTGAAAGGATTCAAGAGTTATACAGAAGAAGCCATCTAAAACTGTTGGAGCGAATTCTTTCACCTGTAAAAAACCTAAAAATCACAACAAAAGGGGCACCGTAAGGTCATACAACCTGCACATTTTAGGCTTTCATTACACCCAACATCGTCAATCAAGCAAGCTTGATGAACAATTTTCCTACTTGGGGTATTAAGTGGTAAGCCTTGGCTTCTGGTGCAGTGCTGGAATTTTGAGCTTTTGCTCAATTTTTCATGCAAGATCTGTCAAAAACCATGTTTTTGAGAGATCTGAGCTTCGTCCCACAATGAGCTCTGATACCATATTAATTTGTCACAATTGTATAGGAACCAAAAACACAGTCTCACAAAGAATATAGACAAATATGCATAAAATTGGCAAAATGGTGTTGCAATGGAAGTAGCAGCTCTGTATAATCAAATGAAAGAATGATGATGCAATACAATGATCATGCCAGATGCATGAATGCTAAGACAATTCGAATTCTCAAGGAGGTCATTCGAATTGAATGAGTGAGTCTAGCTTAACTGAATGTAAGCCCCAGTGAACACTCAAGTTAACCACTGATCAAAACCCTGATTGACTCAATTGAGTCCTAACTGAAGTCGAAGTGTAAAAAATTACTGATTCTAACTAAAAGTAGCTCAGACACATGTCACTACAAGCCAACCAACAAGTGGTAGTGCATCAATGACTCCAATGAATCCCGATGACGTTAACTAAAGTGTAATTGACCATCAGAAGTGGTTGGAGGTGCCCCTGTTGACTCCAGTTCATTAAATAATAAATTTAATGAAGGGAGGCTCCTTCACTTCTCTGTTTAACTGATTGTAACCATCAGTTAGCAATAAAGTGCATTTATGACACTCAGATCACCCCCAGAGTACTCCAGTTAGCCTCCCTGAATGAAGGAGAAGGCTTAGTTAGCCTCCTTGACTGAAGGTAGGCGTGGGTGTGCTCATGTTGATGTCATACAATGTTCCTCTGATGTCAATTAAGTTAATAGAACTTAGGATAGTGGTTTAACTAGGCCAAATTGACCAAAATGAGTGTGTATGGTGGTAAATGTCTCCAACACTTGAGTCATTCTAAGCTCAGGGGGGACTTATAAATTCTACAAAAAATGAATCATACCTGAGTACCACTCACATGATGACAAGTTCTTAGCCACCTGTTGGCTGTCATGTCGCTCCTATGCTGCTACCTCTGTTGTTGCCTCTGTTTCCACCTCTGTTGTTACCTCTGTCTGCAAGTTTCTTGAACTTATAGCAATTAGATTCATGCCTAGTAGATCATAATTTTCTTCATCCATAAGCTTAGCTAGGCCTTGTTCTTTTACCAGCCTGGTGGGATTCACCTCTATTTCAAACTCAATCAACTTTGCAATCCATTTGGCTCTCTTTCCATCAATGCCAGGCTGGGTTAAGACATCCTTCATAGAAGCTAAAGGGACATAGGCAATGACCTTTGAGTGTAGAATATAGATCTTGAAAGATTTTAATATATTGATGAGAGAATAAGCTTGTTTTTCGATAGGATCATACTTCAATTCAGCATCTCCCAATGTTTTGCTGAAGAAAGAAATGGGGTGGTCAAGACCTTCATTATCTTTTTGTAACAGCATTGTTGCCACTGTGTCATAGGAAGCAAAGGAGAAGATGTAGAATCCCTTGGTATAGTCTGGACTAATCAGGGAGGGAGCTTCCATGATAGCCTTATTGATAGCTTTAAAAGAGTTTCTTGCATGTTTGATCCATTTGATTTTAGCTTCCTTCCTCAACATGGAGGTTATGTGCTTTACTAACTCAGAAAAGTTTGGGATAAACCTCCTGACAAAATTTATCTTATCAAGGAATGACTAAATATCCTTTTTCAACGTAGGTATGGACAACTTCTGGATTGCTTCCACCCGAACAGGATCAATATTCACACCTTCTGCTGAAACTATGTGACCTAGGAGTTCGCCCTCTCTGAGAGCAAATTGAGACTTCTTTGGGTTCAGAGATATCCCAAAATGTTTACATTTCAGAAAACCCTCCTTAGGTGCTACAAATGTTCTTCATAGCTATTTGAGTAGACAGTGAGGTCATCAAGGTATATGAGAACACACATGTCCTTTAACCCCACAAAGGCTATGCCCATGGCCCTCTAAAAGGTGGCCCCAGCATTTATTAGCCCAAATGGCATCTTGGCATACATGAAAGTACCCCAAGGAGTGGTAAATGCAGTTTTCTCTTGATCATCAGGGTGTACATAAATCTGATTGTAGCCAGAGAAACCATCTAGGAATGACATGACACTAGCTCCTAAGATTCTTTGCAATAGATGCTCCATCTTGGGTAAGGGATAGTTGTCTTTCTTGGAGCATTTGTTTAGATTTCTAAAATCAATGCATAACTTGATCTCCCCATTTTTCTTCCTCGCTATCACTAAGTTTGCAATCCATTTAGAATATCTTAGTGGGATTATGATTTTCGCCTTAAGGAGATTTGTGATCTCTTTCTCAATCACGAGCAGTAGGAGGGGACTAATAGGTCTTAGCTTTTGTTTGAAAGGGATGGTGTTCTTTTCCAGAGGAATACTATGTTGGATGATATTTGTGCCATAGGTTTTCAAATCACTGTATTCCCAAGAAAAAACACCAGCAAACCCTTTCATCAGACTGCAAAGTTCTGACTTCTGACCAGCAGTCAACTCATAGGAAAAATTTATGAATTTTGGATGATATTGGCTACCTATATTGTGCTCCTGGACAGCGGGGTCCTTCTCCTTTTTCACAGGTTTGAAGGTGACATCATTATGTTCAAAAAATTCTTCAAGAGGTACTAGACCCCAAGGTATATGATTGCTTGGCAACTAGACAATATCGTGCTTATCCAATTTCTCTTTTAGTTTAGACCTTTGGGATTCCTCCACATTTAGGTTTTCCTGATCAATATGCATATCAGAAAATTCATCTATGACCTAGAGAAATTTACTGAGTTCATTATCATTTTCAAATACTTTCCAAAACTTCACATTATCAGGTAGGGATTCCCTGTACTTGACTTGGATTTCATATATCAGCTTAGGAGGCAAAGGAGGGATGAACATACTTGCAAAGACAGCAAGGGAATCATCTAGATGGTTCATAGCTCTAGGTATATAGGAGATGTCAAAAAATATGAAAGAGTCCCTGAGTTTCCATACCTCATCCTTGTATTCCTTCAGCCTGACATGCTTTGCTTGAAAAGTATTGTTCACCTACTGTATGATGAGATCTGCATCTCCAAAGATCTTCAGGAAAATGATTCCTGTTTCCTTGGTAGCCTTCACTCCCAACAGCAATGCCTCATACTCTTATATATTGTTAGTAGTCTTGAAATCAAGTTTATAAGACAAATGGATAGTCTCCTTTGAAGGAGAAATCAAAACTACACCTGCACCTGCTGAGGATTGAGCACTGGCCCCATCAAAACACATGCTCCAAACAGAGGTGGTTACTTCTTCAGGTTGCTGATAGGTGGGCTTTGTAAGCTGCATGGGTGTTGGCTGGGAATCATCTATCTGCAGAATGCATGCCCCAAAGTCTATGTCTACTGCATAGATGGGATGGTTTACAGAGTTATTTTCATTACTTATGATGTAGGTGAGCTGATTTTCTCTGTAGAGTCTCTTTGGCTCTCCTCTAAACATCGGGATTGTAGCATATGTAAGATCCATATGTAGGGTATCACCTAGCCTTTTACTCCATGAGCGAGACAAGAGGAGGCCAAACTTAGGTGGGATGTCAGCCACTACTATGTCCATCACTATGCTTTCTGAAGGCAGATGGGAGAGGTTTATGACAAGATCTTTTATGATGCCTAGGAATTTGACCTTCCTCGAGTCAAAAGAGAAAAGATCATGGTAGGGTTTTGTAATGTTGAGGCCAAGCTCATCTATCACTGCCTTTGGCATTAGGTTGTGGGATGCTCCTGAGTCAAGCAAATAGTTGTGAAGGATCTTGTCATGGATGTTCAAGGATATATAGAAGGGAGGACAAGACTCATCTAGCTCTTCTACCATAGGGCCTAGGGTTACTATGGGCTTATCATATTTCAAATTGACAAATTCAGCGTCTATGGGTGTCCTTGGTTGAAGGGATTTTAGTATAAATGACTTAAAGGAATCATTTTTCATTAGTTCTATCAATGGAAAAGGGATTTTCAATTTCTGAATTTCTGACTAAAGATTGAAAGAACAATACAGCTTGTCACAATTTCTTGCCTCTTGTGATGGAGCTTTGAGCTGAAAAGGTTCATGGGAAGATGGCTTTAATGGCCTTTGCTGCTGTTTTGGAGGAGTAGCCATCTTTTTTGGTGGAACAACAACCTTTTTAGCAGGAGGAGTAGGCTGCTTTATAGGAACAATACTCTTCCTTGGAGGAGCAACAATCCTGGACCTTAGATTGTAACCTCCTTGATCATATGCCTTATATAAGGCTTCTTCAGTGATCTGCTCATTCATGAGAGCTTCCTCATAATTTGCTTGTGTCAAGACGGAGTGGTCAACTTCATCTTCCATGCAATTGATGTTGTCTTCTGAATCTCCTCCTTCCTGAGTAAGTTCTTCTTCTTCTTCTAGCATGAAATTTTGGAAAGGAGCTCTTATCCTTTGATCCTCAGCTGGATTCCTCTCCCTTTGAAGGATCTGAGCTGGTGGGTTATTTCTTCTGTAAGGGAAAAAATTAGGGTTTCTGGGAGCAAAATCATTTGGTCCTTTACCTCTCATAGGTATTTTCCCTCGATCTTTAAGTATAGACATTTCAGTTGTTAAACTGTCCAACATTTTGGCCATCTTCTCCATTTTATTCTCTGATGAAGAAGCCCCTAAAGGATTTAAGGATTGCTTCTTCCTGTTCATTTTTCGCTTAACCTTCTGAGATGCAATGATGTTAGACTCAACTTTAAGAGTAGCATCTTGCATGAGTGACAAAGAAGAAGATATTCTTTCTTTGAGAAGAAGACATAACTCGAAATCAAAAGCATTGGCATAACTGATTTTGGATAAAGTATCTGTAGGCTTGATCTCAGCAGGGATCTTGCTAAACATTTTGTTAAATCTTTTTGTGAAATTTGAAACAGACTCACCATTCTCTCTCCTCGAATTGCTAAATTATGTGATATAGTAAAGGTGGTCTCTTCTTTCTCCCCAATGTTTCCGAAATATGTCATCTAGAGCTTCAATGCTAGCTATTGATCTAGAAGGTAACTCTTTGAACCATTTCCTAGCCTGACCATCTAGACTTTGCACAAAAACCCTAGTCCACACATCTTCTTGTTCAATGTTTATATTCTCAGCATAACTATAAAATGCCTCTAAATGATCCTTAGTTGTGAAATCTCCCTCCCCAGTAAACTTAGGCATATATCTTAGATAATCTCCAGTAGGCATAGCAAAGAGGGGATTAGGCAAATTTAAAGGGGCATATCTGGCCACAAGGATCCTTTCCATCTTGGTCAGAGGGACAGTCATATTGGATGTGAGTATGAAAAGGGCAGAAGGAGATGTTTCTGGTGTGGGTGGTAGCTGAGAAAGTATTGGTGGTAGATATACCTTAGTGGAGTCACCAGGGATTGGATATTCACAGGAAACAATGCTTGAATATTCCCCAACCCTCAAATTTTATGATTCACTTATAAATTTCTAAGAAATAGATGCTTCAGTAGAAGAATATTCAAAAGGAGTTCCATTTGATACAACAGGAGAAATACCTCTGGAAGTACTTGATGCATCTCCCCTTGCAGATCTGGAAGCCTACCTTTGTGAAGATCTTCCTCTCATTATAATCTTTTCAGGATCTGAAACAGGTGTTACTGGTGGCCTTTGAGGATTTTATCTGGTACTTGGTCTTTCTGAAGCCACCTTATTTAAATGGAGTCTCCAGATAGATTATTACAACCAAAACAGTGTCCATACTTTGTCTATCATCAAAGTAGGATCTATGTCATCCCCCAGGGAAGTTGAGCTTCAGTCTCCTCTTCCCAAAAACGGTGCCAATTTGTTATCACTCCAGGAAACACTTCTAGGTTGCAGCTCGAAGATGCCTAGTAACTTCGAAATTTTTAAAGGTTTTACTCAATGGATCAAGTTAGATGACCAAAAAGACCTCACACACTCAAGACATTCATAATAATCAATCAAATAGACAAGGCTTCTAACTATAAATGTTCAGAGGGTTTGAAATAAAAGTGAATAGATGAAGAACTCACTATGCTAGCAGATTCACACGTAAGACACTCACATATGAATGGTTGATCATAACAAGGAAAATATACTTGTAATTCTAATAACCCACACAGAGATAGGATGACAGCTATATTGCATTAAGTAAATAGAATAAACATGAATGAGACATCCAAGCACAAGTACATAACAGAAAGAAGATGAAAATTGAAAATGTAATGGCAAACGAGCTTGTATTAGGTGACAAAGAACATGGTAATTTTGAATACAATAAGTGTCTAAAAGTCTCTAAAAGTTGAACCCTTTCTTCTACATTAGTCACAGGCTTTACAGCCTTCACAAAATTTATTTTAGATGCTGAAAAAGTGGATCGAATTTACTAAAAATAGATAATCATAACTATTTGTAAAAGATAGGTCAAAACACTATCTTAACTGCCAATCTACCTAACTCCAAAACCTTCCTACTTCTCGAACTCTTTAATAGTTGAAGTGGACATTGAAGTAGAAATCGAACTTGCTATCTAGCAGACAAGTCATGCTTTTTCAGAGTGGGTAGGGCTTGTGACCTAATTCACCTCGCTGGCACCTTCAAAATTGAAACAGAGCCAAAATACTGGTGCATTTAATTAATTTCCAACTTTATAAATCATCCATGAGGTGTTTGGATCAACAAAAGTTGGTTATGTGTGAAAATATGCCTTTATGCACTGTTTTGCGCTTTTGGTGGCTAAGAAAGCAAAATTCTAGGCTTGTAAGCTGCCGAAAGCTCTATTTTTGGTGGCTAATGAACAGCTGCGGTGTTTGCCTAAGCCACCGAAAAGTCTATTTTAAAATTTTAATCAAAATTGTAATCACACCTTACCCTGATGTTTTAAGGCTTCAGCATTGATTCTTATGTGTCTCTGCAGCCTTCCTAGGGTTTGGGATGGAAGCAGCATCATAGGCTGCTTCTGGGCCAAAAAGTCTTATTGCCACTTCTACTAGGGTTTCCAGATTCTGGTGAGATTGAGGCTAGGGGATAGAATTCCTTGTTTGCAACTTGGACAGCCTGATTTTCCTGCAGAGCCTTACTTTCTCTTTCCTTAACTTGAGATTACTATCCTCTAGCTTGGTATACTTTCTTTTTATCTCCTGCAGAGAGTCACATCACGTAGCATTCCTCTTGGTTAACCTCTCATTGGTTCTTTTGATTTCTCTGCCCAAGACTTCTAGCTCATACACCTGCCTTAGTAGCTGATTGATTTTTGGGGATCTAGGTTTGCTGGTAGAAGCTTCTGCCACTGGTTCACCCTGGTCCTCCTTTGATGTAGGTGATGGAAACTCCTCTTGCACTGTTTGAAACTGATATGCTAGGTTAGTTTCCTATTCCTCTTCATCCTCAGAATCAGAGTAGGGTAGGTTGAGTATAGTTTTGTCGGGTGCTAGAAACTCTTCTACCTTTTCACTGAAATCCAGGTTCCTCTTTGCCTTCTTGGTCTTGGGAGTTGGAGAGGCCTGATCCACTGTAATTGGAGAGATGGCCCTCCTCTTCCTCTTACCACTCTTGGGAGTGGACGACTTCTTTGAAGAAGACTTCCCTTTGACTTCTGGCTGCAATTCTGTCTCAAACTCATTCTAAAATAGGAAGTATGTCTAGGCCATGTTCCTTATCTGCAACAATTCAAGGACAATTAGCTTGATCAGGCCATGATGTGATAACCTACCTACAATATTGGTGGGTTGGGCTTTAACTTGATGGGCCATTTTAGTTAGGCTCTTGTATAGATAAAAAGGTAAGTTCAGGGGGTTCCTGCCAGTAAAATGGTTCATTAACTTGAAATAGTATATCATTACCCTATTATACCTGCCCTCACAAGTTATGTAGACCATAATTGCCTTCAATAAGTGTTGTCATTTTTCCTCAAGCCAGGTTGTGGGAATTCTCTTCCAGACAATGTTCTTGTGCTTAGGCTTCAGGTAGGACCTAAATTCTACATTCTTTGTGATTGTGGTTTTGAACCAACTTTCCCCAGTCCCTGGGAGCTCTGTTACTTCTACTATCAAAGCCTCATCCACTTGGAACTCTTCCCTGTTAATCACTGCTTTCGATCCATCAAAGGAGAGAGCAAAGGATTCTGCCACTTGTTGATGGGATCCCTGAATATTTTCACAGAATTTATAGCAGCCTGAGTCTTTGAAAAGTTGGCATACCTCTGGGTGTGATTCCAGGTAGCTAATATCACCCAATTCCTTTCTTAGAGCAGGTCCTCCTCCTCTCTTCATTTTCTGCAATGTTCTTCTGTACCTGCAAAAATTGAAATTCAAACCATGGGGAAGGAGATTACAGTGCTGGATTCAGGGGGCTTGGATCAGTGAGGGCACATGCAAGAAATGTGGAGTGAATTCAGGAGGGGGGGATTGATTTTTAGGGAGCTGACTGGCAATTGCGATTTGAGCATTGTGGCAGTGTGTTCTGATGAGACCCGTAGCTAGCCAGTACAGTAATCATCCAAAGTGGAAACCAATGCTTTGTGCTGGTCCTATTACAGACATGGGACAGGTGGAGGGCAGCAAGGGTTTGGTTTTTTGATCGGTCACTTCAGTTTCATAACAACCCCCCTTTACCAACTCATGATTTATTGCAGGTCCATTCTTTTCGGCAGTTAATGGCTTGATGGTGGCACTCTTTTTGCTAACAGTTGTTGATTGTGATGGATGCGCCAACCATTTTACCTATTTTGAGATTTCGGTGGCTAAAGTAGCCTTGATTCTATTTTTAAGCGACCGAAAGCTAGGCTTTTCGGTGGCTAATGAACGGTTGAGATGTTCGCCTAAGCCACCGAAAGCTCAAATTTGATTTTTTTTATGGAAAAAACAGAGTACAAGGTGTTCCAAACTTCATTAAGGACACAAAAACTTTCATAATGGGCCCTGAAATGTTCCTTACTACAAAAAATAAATTCTCTGAGTCTAGCATATTTAAGACTAATTTATTTAGGAGATAACAAGTATATTTGTAATAACAATAAAGTGTGAAGTTGTATGATGATTTCATGTTGATACATGCTATGTTGATGATGCATACCCTATGATGATACTGCATTCTTTGATGATGAAGATATTGTAAACTATGATGATGTACTCCATGTATACTTGATGATGATGACATGTTGATGTTGATGATGCTTGAGCATACTTGACCAGTAGTGATGAGCAAAGTTAATGAGCAGAGAATATTAACCAGCAGTAATTGATGATTAGATTGCAAAGAGTGATGAGTAGAGGTTGACCAGCAGAGATCGATGTGTAGAGGCATACGATAGTAGTACATGTGCACATTTTTCCCACTGAAAATCGTTGCTTTTGAAACACTTGTGCATTGTTATAGCGATGAACATGACCCCTTTTTTTCATGGCAACACTTCCGTCATTGTAGCAACAATTTCCACAGTTCGTCTCTATAGCGACACAAAATACATGAAACAGGGGTTGTTTAAAAAATAAAAATGTGTTGCTATAGAGACACTTCCTCATTGCTATAGCAACACTTCCATCATCTGTATAGAAACACTTGGTTGTCGCTATAGAGACGAAGGAACATGTTTAAAGTATTTTTATACCAGCGATGCATCATCGCTGTAGCGACGAGGTGTCGTCTCTATAGAAACACTTCCATCGTTGCTATAGAAACACTTTCTTGTCATTATAGCGACAGAGGAACATGTTTAAAAAAAAATTATACCAGCGATGCACCGTCGATGTAGCGATGAGGTGTCGTTGCTATAGTGACGCCCGTTTGTGCAACTCACCGACGGGATTGCTATACTAGCCATAGAAATTCCATTGCCAATATAGCAAGCCCGTCGGAGAGTTGCACAAATGGGCATCACTATAGTGACGGAAACGCATTTAACATTTCGAAGGATTTGCTATACTAGCGACGAAAATTCCGTCGCTAGTATAGCAAGTTCGTTGAAGAGTTGCACAAATGGTCATTCCTAGAGCGACAAAGCTGTTAATTATTTTTTTCAAAAAATGTTGTTGAAAGAATGCCCTCGCTACATCTAGGTAATCATATTCATTAACATTTGTCAAACATATAAGGAATTCATATTCTTTTTTCAAGCATTTCTTCTCTCAAGCGAAGTCTCACATTGATCTACCAACTCTTGTATTTTCGTCCCTCCGGTTTTTTTCGTTTTGATATGAACTCTTTCCTCGCTTAGTTATTTTCCTCTCTCCTTTCTCTATTTACTTCTAAAAGGCCCAGGAAGAATTGTTTTTTCTCACAATCCCAATCTTGACTCTCTTTCGAGTCATCATCAAATAATTATCTTCCATACCCATCCAATTCCTCATTTTCAATTCATTTTTCAATTTTTGGTCTACATCTTCCATCTTAAAAATTGTAATGTATCATGGGTATTAGGTACACAAATAATAGCAAATGATTTTTAGGAATACCAAAAATATAGTGGTGTTGTATGCCCTCATGCTCCACATGCAAAACAATCACATGATGTCTACACCGAGTAGAGTAACAATGGATTCGTTACCGTTCTATGCTCGAGCTCTAGATACATCTTGGACCTTGCCAATACCCTTGTTATGATTATTGACCCTTAAAAGGGTTTATATTATTTCCTTTCTCCATATTATTCTAGTGCATTAACCTTAATTCCATAAGGTGTGTGAACAATGATTCCATGAATGCTTGTTAGTATCACATGTTATACAAAACTGGATTTGTTTGGATTTTTTCACAGTCCTTGTGTTTGTCATATTTGTCTCATTTCTTTAATTATGCTTGGTTTTTCCTCTTTTTCATTCACCTTTTGGGATTTGGCCAATTTTATCATGTTTTTCTCATCCTCCAAATTTTTTGCTGTCATTCTTCATTTTTATGATCTCTATCTCGTGGATTTTTCTACTTTCCTCCCTCCATTTCTATGGTTGCATCAAGAGCTTCCCTTACATTTTAGCTCTTAAACATTTCACCCAATACTAAGGTGTAGTCCAAAATTTAACCAATGAATTTTTTATGGTTCTAGGTACCCACATTTGAGTTGTCAAGGACAAATCCTTTAATCTTGAATCATAGTGTACCATATTTTCTCCTTTTCATTGCCATAGCCTTCAACTAGTTATAATTGAAGGTTTGTTAATGGGATACCCAAATAACTCCTTGAACTTATCTACTACCTTAGAACAACTCTTAAAAGATCTTTGTCTAGTGAATTTCAATTCCAAGTTCATAGATCTTAGGGTTCCTTTAAATGTTGCCCATTTGCTTGACTAATATTCCCCAATACCTTGCCACAATATATTAGTGTAAATAAGTGATCATCTGATTTGTTGTACCATCAAAGGTTGAAAACATTGACTCATGTTTGTTCAACACTTGGTTTCGTTTCTCATTTTTTTCTCTTCATCAAAGTTATCTTAATACTTTCTCTGATGATGTATTTCCCTCTTATTGTATCTCTTTTTTCGTTCTTTGCAAGACCCATTAGAAATTTAGAAGAATTCAATCTAGTATTCTCCAATGGCTCACGCTCGTCTTGTGTTCAAATTAAATTTCAAAAAATGGCTCATCGATGTTGCATCATTTCACATGTCATGTTCTTAAATATTTTAATTTCCCCATGATGTCTCATGATTACTACAATATCCCTTGTTCTTGTTTAACCATTCGGGTCTTTCTTAGGATTAGGGTATCCACTAGTACCTTCTTTGTTTTGAGTATCTTCATTCACAGTTTTCGTTTCCTTCACAATATGACATCATGTAAATCAAACAATTAGTACTCTTCTAGCTCATTTTCTAACAAAACACCATGCATGTTCCCACTAACTTGTCCTTGTAGCTCTACCAGCATTCACTAATTATGATGATCCCCTCCACTGTCTATTTGGTATCATTCTCTTTCCTGCAAAACATCTCCATGAGTTTGATGAAAATGCACCCCAAATGTTGAGTCTACCCAACATATATCATCCAGGCCTAATTCAGCTCCAAGTATGCTCTCTCAGCCAATTATCAAGTTCTCATCATCATTCGTAATAATGTTGTTGGAACTTGGTTTAATCATTATACAACATGCATACCTTACATGCGTCTACAAGGCGCAGACCTTCCTTGAATAGGGATGTGTATTTGCGCTCTTCATGGTTGGTAAAATATCAATGGCTAATCCTTCAAAACATAAAAATCTGTCAGCAAAGAACATTACCAGCTAAAAACTAAGTAGAATAGAAGGAAGATGCACATATAAATGGGATTTGACATGAATTTGAATACACATGCTTTTCTAAAACAAATGGAGGACCATGCAAACAAAATGTTACTATAATGCACCAACTTCTCTTGTAGATGGTATGTTGTGGGTCTCCATGCCTGCACCCATGGTCCCTATTCTAAACACCATACAATTGTGATCAAACATTTATTACAACCAACCCTCTTCACAGAGGCTACAAGAATTGTGGAATGAATATCAAATTGGCCAATCCAATGAACTATAAACACAATGTATCAAATATAAAAAATGAACAAAAAATTTGAAGTATAATAATTTCAAATTTAGAATGAAACTAAGCTAATACAATAACAGAAAGCAGCAAGAACTGTCGAAACTTATTTCCCTTTGAGATATTAGGAGACCTCACATATTATCAAATAAAACACACAAGCATGTAGATATTCCCTTCAAAAGTGAATTGTTTTCAATATACTACACAATAAGAAAGTATCTCAGGAGAGTCCACTACCTTCACTTTAACACAGCTGACATGATACATGGAAATGATCAATTTAGTCATGATCAATGACCATGGAGCAAG
>LPNX010677252.1:207361-221962 GCA_001517045.1 Pseudotsuga menziesii | reverse complement strand
GCCATCCCGGCTATATACCTCCCTTCGGATATGTAATGAATGGCTGTGCACAGCCTGTTAATACAACCCCCTTTTCTGTTTCTGTTAAAAAAAAAAAAATGACCATGGAGCAAGCTATCCAAAGCAGAAATGTAGATTATAACGCTACCTTCAATTTTACTACAAAATTCCTGCATCAAGCTGCATTTTGCAACTAAGGTTTATCAAGATATTGAGAATCAAACACAAGTGAGAACAACCAGGTAATATATTTGTTTCAGTTTTCTCCACAAGGCCTGAAATAAAGCTTGAAAAGAATATGTCTGCTTGATCCTAATTTCCTATATATACATCTACAGGAACAAGTTCATCTCTATTTTTTATCTAAAACACCCATCCAATTTCATGCAAGTCCATGGTGACAAAAATGTTTGTCATCAATTAGTGTTAAGAAAACATCTCTATATTTATTAGAGAAATAAATAAAATTCTGGAAATTTCTCATATCTTCATTTCTTGCAAACTATTTTTGAAGCCCTTCATAAATCAAAATATTATGCATATCTTAAAATTGATAACAAGTAGACATATAGAGCAGAAATGTGTCAACAAATTACAAGAAAAGGAAACATAAATATATGTTGATGTCCAACAAATCAAATGGCATGCAATAATATATTTTTCACAACTGATTCAACTATATAGGACCTGGTTTTTTGTCTCAACATGGATATCTTGCACATATCAAGTTCCAGCTGATTCAATAATATAAATAAAAATAGCTACTAAAGCACTAGAAACTCACATTTTATCATGTACTTGACAAAGAGCCCCATGAGTACTCTGCAGCATTCAATTTACCTAGGCACCAAATAACTAATGCACCCACTTTCAGCACAATGAATGGCATTGTATAATTATATTTTAACAAGAAATATGCTTGCATGAGTGCACAATGTTATGAATAACAGTAAAATCACATGATAGTTTCCACTAATAACAATATTTAATATGATTCCTACAATGGCTCTGTTAGTGCCAGAAATTGTTCTCAGACTATGAAAGAACAAGCCAACACAATATCAATAAACACACTTAAGTAAAATAGGTATTTTTAGGGTTTTGGTTGTACAGTATGTAAACAAGAGGGTAGAAACTCCACAAAGATCAAGCAAACACTAAATCATGAACAATTGAAGGATTGAGATGCATAACATGTAAAACATAAACCAGACACAATAATCACAGCACTAAATTCGATCCACAGTTAACAAGCATTTCATTAATAATAGCCTCAAACAAGAAATGAATATATCAACTGAGTGATTAAACAACTCAGAAATGAAACCAGCAAATAGGCTAAATCGAGCTTATAGTTTCATATATTTCATAATCAGTCATTCAAAAATACATAAGAGTTTTTACACTTAGCTTCATAAACCACATCTTGATAGCCTCCCCTTGCAACAAAAATCGAACCCTCAGTCTTTTCCCAACCTTACTTTTATCTTGGTTTCTCAAAGACAGTTACATAACTGAAAAACTACTTTTAGGTCATACTACCAAATTGTTAAATAAGACTATAGTCATACAAAATAAAATAACTTTTTCAAAACTAACTAATAACCACTATTCTTAAAGCACTTTACAAGTCCTTAGCAGCTTCTGCTAAAAGAGCTATCCCTTCTAAATCTTGAGACTTCCTTCTTGCTTTCTGGTGATCTACTTCCAAGTCTTCAACTCTTTTTGTCAAATCTCGATTCTGCTGTGTTAGCTCTTGAATGGTTTGTTTCAGTTCTGTAAACAAATTTTGTGTCTATCTCTTTCTTTTTAAAGCCTCTTTAGAAACTGTAATTAATTCCTAATAATGGCTATTTACCTCTTCCAAATCTTCTCTCAATCTTCTATTGGCAGTCACTAATCCCTCATTGGTCTCATGCAAGTAATCGATATGATATTTGTATTGTTTGATACTCCTCTGCAAATTTTCATTTTCAGAATCAATGCACTTCCCTTCTGATATTAGATGCATTTCTTCTGGCATCCAAGGGATTTTCAACTTCTTAAAAATCTCTTCATCTTCTTCCATCTGCTCTATCACTATCACAGGGACTTCTAAATATTCTTTGGCTTCAATACTGCATTGGGACGATTGCTCAACAACCCTTCCTTTCTTTGCACAAAAGCTTGATATAACTTAATGTTGTTTCATTAAATCATTTTGATGCTGGTCTAAAATTACCTCCTTTCGAACTTCCTCAAATATCTCTGAAAATTTGGTTTCAATGAAAACTGGTTTATTTTCTGAAACCATTTGCTTCTTACCCTTCATGTCCTTTTCATTTAGGTCTTATTTATCTTCTAGCTCTTCTTGAGATGAAGAGTCTTCAATTATTGTGATTTTCTTTTGGGCTACTTTAGGCTTTAAGAATTTCTTCATATTCAATCTGAGTTTGTTCTTAGGTCTAGTCTTGGGCCTCCAGCGTATCCCAATTTCCCCTAACATTATTAAAGTTTTTCCTTGATGTTTGATAGAAACTAGCTTGACAACTTTTCTTTTTAACCCTCGTGACATTACCTCCTCTTCAGATTGTTTCTGTACATCCTGTTTGGCATGAACCCTAGCTTCATTAGATAATGACTTTTCCTCATCTTCAGAGTGTACTGTAATAGGAAATTGTTCCTGTACTTTCACATATTCCTTTACACCTTGGTTCAGTTCTACATGCAAAGTATCTTCTACAGGCTCCACCTCCTTCACTACTACCTTTGAAGTTTCATTCTCCTCAATATTGGTCTGTTGTTAAACTTCAACATTTTCATCTCCTTCAGTCATAGATTTTTCTTGTACATTATCCTCTTCAATCTTGATTGTGGCTGTCTTTTTCAGCTTCTTGACCAAATTCTGACCTTTATTCAACTGTCTTTTATGAGCCTGATCTTCCTTCTCTCTTTGAAATCCAAACCAAAATAGAAAATAATCCCATGTTTTCTCCTTCTTTCGAAGCACAGTACTTATGACTAGCTTTATAAGCCCATGATGAAACACAGATTGTTTAGTGTGGTCCTGATGCTCCTTCACCCCGCTAGACATCTTTTGTAAACTTTTAAAGAAAAAGAATGGAAGATTCATCCTTGCTTCATGGCTAAGATGTTGCAAAAACCTGAAATGATACTTAAAAACAAATGCAAATCTTCCTTCACAAGTGATATCACTTTGCAGAACTTTAATTGGCTCTATCCATTCTGGTTTAAATTTCTGGATATGTACTCCTTTACCCCGGTCTGCTACCACATCTGGAAGTAAGTATTTATGTGCATCAAAGGTAAAAGGTATTTTTTTAAACCAATATTCTCCTTCATCTGGGATCCCTGTAGCTTATGCTATCAATTATCTGGTCAACTCAAACTTCAACGTATTAAAAGTAACAATATCTTTATCCAAACACTGAGCAAACTTATAAGAGACCTCTGTGTGATACCCATCAATTTTCTCAAAAAAGATTAACCATCCTGCCTCTAAAAACAATCTTGCACAGTCTGGAAAAGTCTGAACCCAGGACATGTCTGAGGGTTCAGCTCTGTTTGTTTTACCACTTTTTTTCATTTTAAATGACTGTCAAATTGCTTTTTACAGTAAAAAAAAACTCTAACTCTATTCAAATATTGGCAATTTTGACAGACAGTGCTATATTGGGAACCCAAACCCCCAAACTGGATTTTATCACTTAGACTGAGAAATATTTTAATTCTCTTGACAGAGAAAATTCGACATTCAGTATCAATTAGGTTTATATACTATCATTCTTCATTTAATTCCATAATTGATCTTCTGTCAATGAAAACCCAAATGCAGGGGATATGAGAGCAATTCGCCTCCTACCTGTTAGAATAGTGAATTCAGCTGCTAGAATCGTGTGTTCATGTCTGCTAGGTTTCCAATTTTATTCTTTAAACCTCCTCTGACTGCCACGATAGTTCCAAACAGTCGCCCCTCAAAGCCCTAAATTTTCGACCTACTTCAAAACTTGATTACAAACTGCTAAAACTTCACCACGAACTCATATGCTCTTCATGCGCTTCAGGAGATGCGTAATTCAAAGTGAATTTGTCTCATCATGGTTAATTGTCATTATTCCATTATTCTATATCATAACTTCCAGACCACTGCAACTTACCCTAATGATGGCTTGCTTGAACTATTAACACCTGTCACAATGATCACTCTGGCTGTGAACACATATCAAATCCATTAACAAGTGTGAATGACCTCTCCTATACACGAATTTCCAAAAATTTGAACCAAAAATCATGATTTTCAACCAGCACAATTTTCTTGTAGCGCGCGTGTGTAACTTTTTCAAGCTTGCGCTACAAGAAAACATGTTTCAACAATTCTCAAAAATGCACCTCATAACAAAGGGTTAACTTTGGTTAAATGACTTAGAACAAAACTTTATGATATTTTTTAGGACCTTTAACCCATATAAACATCCTGCAAGCCCTTGAACAATGAATTTTGCTAAATAAAGCCAAAATTGGGAAAAAACCTATGAAATCACCTAAACATAAACATAAAAATTAAAGAAAAGGGTTTAAACTAACCTAAAATAAAAACTTAAAAATGAACAAAATCATGTTTCGAAAAATGAGTAAATGCTTTAAAATGAGAAACAAAAATAGGCTATAAGTTCTTCCTTTCAGCTACACCATTTTGTTGTGGTGTATATGGAACAGTGTGTTGTTGTTGGATTCCTTGTTCAGTGCAAAAAGTAGTGAACTTGTTGTTAACATATTCTCCTCCATTGTCAGATCTTAACTTAATAATTTGATGACCAGATTGTTTTTCAACAAGAGCTTTGTAGGCTAAGAACATGTTAAATACTTCGCTCTTAAGTTTTAGGAAGTAAACCCAAGTGCATCTAGAGTAGTCATCAATGAAAGTTAAGAAATATTTGAAACCAGAAAAGGAAGCAGATGGAAGAGGGCCACACAAGTCACTATGCACAAGCTCCAAGGGAACTGAGGTGTGCCAAGAGGCACATTTGTCAAAACCGTCCCGATGATGTTTTTGAGTACACAACCAGAACAAAAACCATCCTTGCAAGATACCAGCAGAACACCAGTCACCATATTGTCTTTACATAGTTGTTGCAATGAGCGATAATTTAAGTGACCAAATCACTCATGCCAAAGTTTGCTCAAGTTATCACTATGAGAAACAAAAACTAAAAAAGGCGATGACCCAAAGTTGTTAAATTTGTACAACCTGGTAATATCATCAACAGTTCCAGTAGCAAGGATATTTTGAGAATTTTTAAAATCCTTGATTACAAATTGGTGAGGTGTAAACATAACAGTTTTACCTTCACCTGAATGAGTAATTTGATAGACTGATAACAAATTGTAGGAAATTTTTGGAACACATAGTACATCACTGAAATGACCATTTTCTACTGGAACTGTTCCATATCCTACAACACTTAGAGATATATCATCACCAACAAATATTTGTTTGGTGTTACATTCATGCATAGTAGAAAAGATGGCTTTATCCTTAGCCATATGATAAGATGCTCCAGAATTAATGAGCCATTCAATTGAAGTAGAAGAAGAAGATGCAGTATAAGAGTAACCAGAAGCACAAAGTGCATGTCCATGAGAGGTAGATTCTGAAGACGAATCTAGGCTGATGTGGTGCTTCTTCATTGCTGCTTCCAAGGCTGCCATCTTCTTAAAACACTTAGATTCATGATCATGATTATCTTTCCCACAAAAATTGCAATGACGCTCAGTCTTCTTTCCTTTTTGCTTGGATCCTTTATCATTTTTTAATGGAGGAGATGACTGAGAGGGTTTGGGACCCTTGTTGTTTTGCTTATTATTGCGAAAATTCTGTTTCTTGGGAGGCTTGGACTTTTCTTTCTGTTGGGACAATAAGGCTTTCCCAGATGTATCTGCATTGTTAATTATTCCAAGATGAATGAGCTTATCTTGCTCTCTAATTAAGTAATCACAAAAAGATTCAAGACTAGGTTCTTGATAGCTCGCTACAGTCAAGGATTCTTTCATGGAGTAGAATGTAGATACAAAAACAGAATATGCAGGTCCAAGTTTGGAAAGAATATGATAAATACATTGTTTGTCTTCTTTCTTAATGTTTCATTCTGCACATAATAGTCTAAGAGTTTTATACTTAGATAAATAGTTTTGAATGCATGAAAAATCATTTGGATTCAAGGAAAGCAACTCATTCTCAAGTTGATGACCCCGAATTTCATTGTGTTTACCAAACACAGATTCCAACTTTTCCCAAGCTTTATCAGGTTCATCAATTCCAGATATGTGGAATCGCAAATCAGTAGAGATTGACATCCCAATCAATCCACGATCTTCATCACATATATTTGCCCATTTAATTTTCTTATCATCATCAGTGGGTTCTGTTTCTTTCCCTGAGGTTATCCTAAAAATTCCCCTACTTCGCAGAACATCCTCCATACGAGATTTCCATGAAAAATAGTTAGAACTTGTAAGTATAATATCACAAGGGGCGGCCATACTGTAAAATAATGGCTGAAAAAACAGAAACTAACTGTCTGGATGCAAAGAGCTCGAAAAAATATGCGGTTTTAAAAAAAACACTTAAAACTGATTCTGGATGATGAAGTTATGCTTGATCAAAGAAAATGTTGAAGATGTCGCCAATAGTGACGTGGAAGATATTAACTTGACCAACTAAAAAAAAGAAGCCCCCTCTTCCCAAGATCAACCTACCATGTAAGGTTTGTCGTTACACCAAAACCCGCAGATGTTGGTGAACATTTGAAACCCAGCACAAGGCCCTATCACCAGGAGTGGTGGTTAAACCACTTGTTTTATATTCCCAGAGGTGTGGCAGTTATACCATGTGGAGGTACCTAATACTCCAACACCCTGCCTCCGGCGTAGCTCAGGGGAATTGAACCTGAGACCTCAGCTCTGATACCATGTAAGGGTACACAAGGTACTCCCAAAGGACCAAACACCAAGAACAACCGCTTCACACAAACAGATCACAGATCAATACACCAATGTTTGTCATGTGGTTAAAACCCTAGAGAGGGAAACAGTCCACGGCCCCAACCAAATAGCTACTTGGAGCAATTTATTATGCAAAAGAAATAAAGTTACACGAGCTTCTTATAATCGATCAACTAGCCAAGGACCCTCTATGCTATTTAAATAGAGATCATAGACCAATCGGGTGTTAAGCCATGGATCAATGGTAGGTATGATCTAAGAGAAGTTGAACCGTCGGATCGCTCTATGTCTAGAACATATCGTGACCGTCGGATTAGAATATTTACAAATGCATACTAAAGAAACACACTTTTGCCTAACGGATATATTACACAAGTTGATCTTAACTAACTCCTAAGTGTCTAAATATCCTAACACCAAACTCTGTAATGTAATATGTGTGATCCTTAGTATCACCCCATTGTCTCATGAAAAGATCCTGAAGCTCTTCTATTATAGTAATAGAGTTTGTTGGTAACTCTCTGAACCATCTTCTGACCTCTCCATCTAGACTCTGTACGAACATCCTCATCCACACATCCTTTGCCTCGATATTCTGATTATCTGCATAACTGAGAAATGCATCCCAATGATCCTCAGATGTAATCTCACCTTGTCCATTAAACCTAGGTTAGTATTTTTGGTAATCTTCACCAGGAAGAGCATTTAAAGGCTGAGGAAAAACTAGAGGTGCATACCTAGCTGCCACCATTCAGTCCATCATGTCTAATGGTTGATTTTGGGCTACCATCTTTAAATTAACTGGTTTAGATGAAGGAAAAACCTAACTAGGACTTGGCTGAAAAGGAGTCTTGCCAACTTTAAGGTGAAATAATGGGATTTTTCCAGGAGATAAGGTCTTTGCTTTCTTGAAAGATTTAGGATCAGTAAAAACCTGAAAATTACTCACAGGGGTTGTCGGTTTCAACTAGGATGAATCTTGTTCCTCTCCCTTAAAAACGAAAAAAGGTGATGATAAGTCTAGTTGATCAGGGTTACATAGGGCTGGAGATGACTGAGATCTTTTTATTTTCCTGTTTTTCTTCAGAATCTGTTCTGGGTCTAAGACACCTAGTTATAAAGGTGAACTAGGTATACTTCTTGTTCCAACTCCTTTAGTAGCCACTGTGAAATATTTGATGAAAAGTAATCTTCCAAAATTTGTTGGTTTAAGTCCACCTCTCAAAACCAATTAAATGATGAGTAACCCAGGGAAAGTAGGCTTTTAGCTTTGTCCCCAGCAACGGCGCCAAAGATGTTAGTGCCAGAAATTGTTCTCAGACTACGAAAGAACAAGCCAACACAATCTCAATAAACACAATTAAGTAAAATAGGTCTTTTTAGGGTTTTGGTTGTACAGTTTGTAAACAAGAGGTTAGAAACTCCACAAAGCTAAAGCAAACACTAAATCATGAACAATTGAAGGACTGAGATGCATAACATGTAAAACATAAACCAGACACAATAATCACAGCACTGAATTCCATCCACAATTAACAAGCATTTCATGAATAATAACCTCAAACAAGAAATGAATATATCAACTGAGTGATTAAACAAATCAGAAATGAAACCAGCAAATAGTCTAAATCGGGCTTATAGTTGCATACATTTCATAATCAGTCATTCAAAAATACATAAGAGTTTTTACACTTAGCTCCATAAACCACAACTTGATAGCCTCGCCTTGCAACAAAAATCGAACCCTCGGTCTTTTCCCAACCTTACTTTTATCTTGGTTTCTCAAAGCTAGTTACATAACTGAAAAACTACTTTTAGGTCATACTACCGAATTGCTCAATAAGACTATAGTCATACAAAATAAAATAAATTTTTCAAAACTAACTAATAACCACTATTTTTAAAGCACTTTACAAGTCCTTAGCAGCTTCTGCTAAAAGATCTATCCCTTCTAAAGCTTGAGTCTTCCTTCTTGCTTTCTGGTGATCTGCTTCCAAGTCTTCAATTCTTTTTGTCAGCTCCTGATTCTGCTATGTTAGCTCTTGAATGGTTTGTTTCAGTTCTGTAAACAGATTTTGTGTCTGTCTCTTTCTTTTTAAAGCCTCTTTAGAAACTGTAATTAATTCCTAATAATGGATATTTACCTCTTCCAAATCTTCTCTCAATCTTCTATTGGCAGTCACTAATCCCTCATGGTCTCATGCAGGTACTCGATCTGATATTTGTATTGTTTGATACTCCCCTACAAATTTTCATTTTCAGAATCAATGCACTTCCATTCTGATACTGGATACATTTCTTCTGGCATCCAAGGGATTTTCAAATTCTTAAAAATCTCTTCATCTTCTTCCATCTTCTCTGTCACTGTCACAAGGACTTCTGAATATTCTTTGGCTTCAATCCTGCATTGGGCTGATTGCTTAGCAACCCTTCCTTTCTCTACAGAAAAGCTTGATATAACTAAATGTTGTTTCTTTAAATCATTTTGATGCTGGTCTAAAATTACCTTCTTTCGAACTTCCTCAAATATCTCTGAAATTTTGGTTTCAGTGAAAACTGGTTTATTTTCTAAAACCATTTGCCTCTTACCCTTCATGTCCTTTTCATTTAGGTCTTCTTTGTCTTCTAGCTCTTCTTGAGATGAAGAGTCTTCAATGATTGTGATTTTCTTTTGGGCTAGTTTAGGGTTTAACAATTTCTTCATATTCAATCTAAGTTTGTTCTTAGGTCTTGTTTTGGGCCTCTAACCTATCCCAATTTCCCCTAACATTCTTAAAGTTTTTCCTTGATGTTTTATAGAAGCTAGCTGGACAACTTTTCTTTTTAACCCTCGTGACATTACCTCCTCTTCAGACTGTTTTTGTACATCCTGTTTGGTATGAACCTTAGCTTCATCAGACAATGACTTTTCCTCATCTTCAGAGTGTACTGTAAGAGGAAATTGTTCCTGTACTTTCACATCTTCCTTTACACCTTGGTTCAGTTCTACATGAAAAGTATCTTCTACAGGCTCCACCTCCTTCACTTCTACCTTTGAAATTTCATTCTCCTCAATATTGGTCTGCTGTTCAACTTCAACAATTTCATCTCCTTGAGTCATATATTTTTCTTGTACATTATCCTCTTCAATCTTGACTGTGGATGTCCTTTTTAGCTTCTTGACCAAATTCTTACCTTTATTCAACTGTCTTTTCTGAGCCTGATGTTCCTTCTTTGTTTGAAATCCATACCAAAATAGAAAATAATCCCATGTTTTCTCCTTCTTTCGAAGCACAATACTTATGACTAGCTTTATAAGCCCATGATGAAACACAGAGTGTTTAGTGTGGTCCTAATGCTCCTTCACCCTGCTATACATCTTTTGTAAACTTTTAAAGAAAAAGAATGGAAGATTCATCTTTGCTTCATGGCTAAGATGTTGCAAAACCCTGAAATGATACTTAAAAACAAATGCAAATCTTCCTTCACAAGTGATATAACTTTGCATAACTTTAATTGGCTCTATCCATTCTAAGTTTAAATTTCTGGATATGTACTCCTTTACCCCAATCTGCTACCACATCTGGAAGTAAGTATTTATGTGCATCAAAGGTAAAAGGTACTTTTTTAAACCAATATTCTCCTTCATCTAGGATCCTTGTAGCTTCTGCTATCAATTCTCTGGTCAACTCAAACTTCAAGGTATCAAAAGTAACAATATCTTTATCCAAACACTGAGCAAACTTATAAGAGACCTCTGTGTGATACCCATCAATTTTTTCAAAAAATCTTAACCATCCTGCCTCTAAAAACAATCTTGCACGGTCTGGAAAAGTCTGAACCTAGGACATGTCTGAGGGTTCAACTCTGTTTGTTTTACCACTTCTTTTCATTTTAAATGACTATCAAATTGCTTATTTCAAATAAACAAAACTCTAACTCTATTCAAATCTTGGCAATTTTGACAGACAGTGCTATATTGGGAAACCAAACCCCCAAACTGGATTTTATCACTTAGACTAAGAAATATTTTATATCTCTTGACAAATAAAATTTGACATTCAGTATCAATTAGATTTATATACTAGCATTCTTCATTTAATTCCATAATTGATCTTCTGTCAGTGAAAACCCAAATACAGGGGATATGAGAGCAATTCGCCTCCTACATGTTAGAATAGTGAATTCGGCTGCTAGAATCAGGTGTTCCTGTCTGCTAGGTGTCCAATTTTATTCTTTAAACCTTCTCTGACCGCCATGATAGTTCCAAACAGTCGCCCCTCAAAGCCCTAAATTTCTGACCTGCTTCAAAACTTGATTACAAGCTACTAAAACTTCGCCATGAACTCATATGTTCTTCATGCACTTCAAGAGATAAGTAATTCAAGGCAAATTTGTCTCATCGTGGTTAATTATCATTATTCCATTATTCTATATCATAACTTCCAGACCACCGCACCTTACCCTAATGATGGCTTGCTTGAACTGTTAACACCTGTCACAATGACCACTCTGGCCGTGAACACGTATCAAATCCATTAACAAGTGTGAATGACCTCTCCTATGCGCGAATTTCCAAAAGTTTGAACCAAAAATCATGATTTTCAACCAGCGCGATTTTCTTGTAGCGCGCATGTATAATTTTTTCAGGCTTGCTCTACAAGAAAATCTGTTTCAACAAATTTCAAAAATGCAGCTCATAACAAAGGGTTAACTTTGGTTAAATGACTTAGAACAAAACTTTATGATATTTTTTAGGACCTTTAATCCATATAAACATCCTACAAGCCCCTGAACTATGAATTTTGCTAAATAAAGCCAAAATTGGGAAAAAACCTATGAAGTCACCTAAACATAAACATAAAAAATTAAAGAAAAAGGTTTAAACTAACCTAAAATCGAAACTTGAAAATGAACAAAATCATGTTTCAAAAAACAAGTAAATGCTTTAAAATGAGAAGAAAAAATAGGCTATAACATGCTCCATATCTCAGCGGTTGGAGATATTCATTATCTTCATTTATAGATTCCATTCGCATGCATTGGCAACAACCATCATGAGAAGAATTCACTCAAATTGCTTTATGGCTCCCTTGATTACATACAAGTTGCTATTTGCATTTGTATATGAAATTTGAATGATGTTGCATGGTAGCCATGCTACGAACCATAAAGGAAAAAGATGCACTTAGGACATGTTGGCTTGATTTTATGACCTAGGCCAACTAAGCAGATTAAGCCCACACAAGTTGCTTAAAACAGCTTCCGGTGTGTTTGGGATAGCAAAATCTTGCAGGTTATGGTCTCCTGCTACCAGCTGAATTTATCCTCTTAAGGAGAATATAATAATTCAGCAAAATGTTTCCTAAATTAAACTATTATTTAAATTCTAATTCAATTTCTAAGTCTAAGCTAATCTAATGTGCTTTCTTAATGAAAGTCTTCTTGTTTTTAGTTTTGTTTAGTTTTAAAGTTAATTTAAAATACAAAACTATTGATCTACAAAACTCACTAAGAGCTACTAAACCTTACTTAAATAAACTAAGTTTAATTACAACTAGAATTAAAATTAAAACTATTTACCCTATCTCAACTAGCCGAGAGCAATTTTAAAAGATCAAATTAATTATCAATCAATTAATAATTAATAACCAAGAGATAACCGATAATAATTAAGATAACAATATCAAAATTACTTATCATAAAATCACTTTGTTATAAATTATTCTAAAACAGAAAATAAAAATATAAAATTATCTTAATGTATTCTGTAATATTATGTTAATTGATAACTAATGTTCAATATTACATGCTCGAGTAAAATATTATATTCATTAAAGAAAACATCGTAAAAATACAAATGCTCTTTAGAAATAAACATGAAATATATTATCACTAAATCATAATCATCAATAAAAATATTGATTAAAAAAAAGATTTAGTAATAATTTATCGAACATTAATATTGTGTGACAGAGTATAATTTCAGATAATAAATACAATTATATCACAATATAATTGCATAAAATGTATGGTGAGAGAACAGTATATCGAAAATATATCTATCTTAAGTTTTCAAAATAGTAACAACCAGTGATACCAGTTTGAGAACTCTAGTCACAATCCTCCACGAAAGTAAAACTCCAGCAAAGAAATTAAAACAAGAACTATAATTATATTTCAAATAAGTCTATTTCTTCAATACTCCATCGAAATTTTGGCAACATCGTCTCCACACACCAGCCTTCAGAATGAAAGAATTACACACAAATTTTAAACATTCTGGCAACGTTCATCTCAGGCTTTCTGAAACAAAGTTACAGAAAGAAATAAAATGAAATAAAGACAAACAAAATTGTTCCTTCCGATCTGTAGAGACCCCCTCTCGTTACTGGCTGTCTTCTATTATAAGCAATAAAACAAACAAAAGCTTAATTCCCTTTCCTTGTTGGCTGCCACTGGAGAAAATGTGTTCAGAGCACCCCAAAAATATCCCAAATCATTGACTCTTTTCAGTAAATTCTTCATGAGTCTGGTAAATGGGTATCTTCAGGAAAAAACCCATGTTTTAGATTTTGTTATTTCGTCTTAGTTTGCCCGCAGTTTGCTGCAAAAAATTGTTACTAGAAAAATGACGGAAATCTGGTTCTGTTATCTTCTTAAACTGCACATAAAATGACAAACCAATTAAAACTTATTCAATTAACAAAAGGTTTATCTGAAATAGGAAAATAACGTAAAAATAAAATAATCTTCTCTTATACATGATCAATTGACTGTATTGTGCATTGATCTTTTACCAAGCTAATAAATTACTTGACTAATTTCTTGTTGCGGCGGTTTCTTAGAAATCTTTTTAATCAACAAAAATCGCATCAAATTCATGGAGCTTGTTTAACTGCAACACACGTAATGACTTCGTGGCATTTTGATAGTGATTTGTTGTGTAATCCCTTGTTTTTTGGTGAGTTTTTAGTAATTGAGGCCACGTAATTGATGCCATTCTATCTTTTTGCTACTAACCAATGATGTAAACAAACATGGTATTTACAGAACCTTTTATACAGCTAAAATGTAGCACCGTTCTTTATATTCATAGTTAATATCTCCTTTAAGCTTGAGATTGTTTCTGTGATATTTTAATGGTAGCTTATTCTACTTTCTTTACAACAAATTTCAATTATTAATGCATCCAAGATTTGATATTGTCTGGGAATATTTATGATGAATTTATTCAGCAACAAAACATGCAATAACGTGTTGCCATCTCTTTTAACGGTTCTTTGATTTAGAGACTTTGCAGATCAATTTAATGCACATGAAAACGTGTTCTTATTTTTCACCAATGTCGACGGTTTGTAATCGCTCCTTTAATGAAAAATGGCATGATCCTATATTTCTCTCTCGAGTTTTGGTTTCTCATTTTATCAATGAACCTTTTTTAAATGAACAGTAATCAATATTGAAACTCAATATCTTTCTTGATGAACTGCGCAGTCCAAATCCCTTTTCGTATCTTCTCCTTTGTTGTTTATAAATCTTATTCTTTAATACCTTAATCGTAACGTTTGACCAAACAAAATCATGGCAATATATTTGAAATTTCTTTAATTGATCTAA